>CABHPQ010172039.1:40811-76816 GCA_902168405.1 Peromyscus aztecus | reverse complement strand
ATGTATAAATCCTTAAATAGATAATATATAGCTTATATAGGTTTACTGTTAAGCATGAAGACTGAACTTACTTATACTCAAACTTTCATAATAATTACTATTGTTCACATGTAAGAAGAAAGTGGTCCAAAGAACACTGTAGGCAAGGGGCACAGGCAGAGAAGGAGCAGGGGAAGGAAGAAGATAACCACGTGGAAATGCCACAAAAGTTCCTATTAAACATATAATAATATGAAAAAATGACTGTTTTTGTGACAAATGATCATTAAATATCCTATTTTCCAGAGAAAGACTGGCAAAAGAATAATTCTATCCTGACTAGACTACTGTTTCCATGCTTACAAATACTATGGTTTTTTGTTTCATGAAACCAGAGAAAATGATTTTGAAGTCCAAATTGTCAACAAAGCCTATTTAATGATGCATTATCTGCATTCTGTCAAAACAACACACACTCAAAAATTTAGGGATCCAGCTACTGAAAACTTCAAAACCAGCTCTATCATTCTTCCAGAAACAGATGTTGCCATATGCCATGCTTTGTGAAGTAGAATTATTTTAATAGCGGCTATAGCTGAAGTCACCCAGCATCAATTTTAAGTAAGGTATTTCTTTTACTGATGACATGTGCATATATACCTATAAATTAAAGTTAATAGACACTGCATTAACTAAACATTATCTGAAATGGAATTAAAGTTTGAATGTCTATTAATTGCATAAATATAATTTTAAAAAGATATCACTTAAAGTTTTCTAAAAAAGGGCATGGGGAGATAACACAATAGGTAAAGCAATTGCCTTGTAAGCATAAAGACATGAGTTTTATCTTTAAAACCTAAATAAAATAACTCAAGGATAGTAGTGCACACTTGGAACCCACACCTGGGAAGGAAGAAAGAGGAGATCCTCAGGACTCGTTGGCCAGCCAGCCTCACTTATTTGATCAATTGCAGACAAGTGAGAGACCTGTCTCCACATACACAGGTGCATGGGAACCTGTCCACACATGTATGTACTCACAAAAACATATAAAAAGATTGTTTCAGAGTAATTGGAGATATATGTGAGAAGTAATGCTAGATCATTTAAAATTTGTTAGAGAAGAACAAGAAAAAATATAATTTATTTTAAAGTAAATGTGTTCATTCATGGAGCCAATAAATCATTTCTTTATCCGTTCTTAATCTTGGCTATGAATGATGATGAATATTTAATGAGTTTTTAAAAATTTGACCTGGAGTCCTACAAACATTTGCTAAAATGGGGTCATGGATGAAAAAAAAATCTTACAATGAGGAGGATAGCACAGATAATGAGGAATGTTCACAAACATAATGGGACTGGCACTTACATTGAGAAACATGTATACTATAATGGAAAGCACAGAATTTAAGTTAGAGAATTCTTAAATTGGTGGAAGACACACAGAAATACATACAAATTAGTTTTTTTTTTACATAGCAGGTGCTCCAATAAAGCATATCTTAAGTTATTACAAGACCACAGTCCAGTGGAGATTTGAAAAAAGCATGTACACTTTATCAGGGAGAGAATCTCTGAGCTTCTTTTTTTAGAGAAACAAAGGTATCAGACATAAGAAGAAAGATGACAGGGTTGCAAACACAAACTGAAATAGCAAAGGCAAGGAGTCATGTGAGGGACTGGCATGTGAGTTCTGGGTAGTTTTGTTCACTTTGGGTAAATGATGTAGATGGGTAAATTGATGCAGAAATAGTGAGAAGGCTAAACGCAAATACCAGACATGAAGTGGCTTACATATTGTAGAGATCATCTATAGCATGATAGATGGGTATGTGGGTATTATCAGTTCTGGATTTCAAATAGGTAGCATCATCATGGTAAAATTTTGTAAGATAAGTCATTCAGGAAAGCTGGAATCTAATATCTTGGAAGGATACCTCTTCTGGCACTCCCACCATCCCATCCTGGAGGTTTAAGTGTCGTCTTTTCCTTTGGGGGATCCTTTTAGTTTCTGGCTTCCCTTTACAGATGGGTGATGACTCTTTTCTATAGCATTTATGACCCCTGAGTCATCATGATATAGAAAAGATGGCAGCCAATAAGAAACCAGTTATTCCCAGTCTTAAAAAAAAGGAAGCATGATCACATGGGGATAGATAGACTTTGAACAGAGCTGGGAACTAAACAGCTACTGTGGATGTAAGCTATGTGAGGACTGACATAGCCACACTTAATTCATTTGCAAGAAGGAAGTAGGCAAGGGAAGGATGATTTGAGAGCAGCATAGATTTAACTTGCTTTTTGCTAGGTACCAACTCAGAAAGCCTAGTACCAGAGTAAGGCTTCCCAAAGACATTTGGACCCTTCCTCATACATGTCCAGTGTGGTATGAAATATCTTCAGCAGCAGATCACTAAGTTCATTCCTGCAAAAGACATTGAAATTCAACTCCGTTGACTTGGATGAGGACACTGAATCAATGTTACTGGTATAAACAGAGTGTTGGTGCCTCTCAAGAACATGCTAAAACAATAGTCAGACAGAAAAAAAAAGAGAATGCAGAAAAACTTGGCCAGCACTTGCATTTCAGTGCTTGTTTAATGAAGTAAGCCAAGAAAAAAAAATATTGTACTTTGAATCAATAAAAGAGCAGCTGTCACTGATCCAGAACTGTCAAATACTTGCTAAGAATGTTATGGTGTGAAGGTTGGAGATCTGGCTCAGTGGTTAAGAGCAGAGCACATACAGCTCTTCCAGGGTACCCAAGTTCAGTGCACATCAGTCATGTTGGGCAGCTCACAAACTCAGGCTACCCCTGGCCTCTATATGTACCTGCCCTCATGAGCAAATTTCTCCATACACATTAACACTCATGCACAAAATTAAAAGTAGAATCACACACACACACACAAACACACATAAATATATATATATATATATACATGTTAAACATATATATATGTTTAACAGTAGATATAGGAAAATTTACATTTTTAAAGGAATATACAGTAATATTATTATAGAATGATATTGTGAGAGATGAGTGGAAAATTATGGTGTCTGTTTTTAGGAAACTATTGAGACATGAAACCTACTGACTTAACTATTTACTTGATAACTATAAGATTAAATTAATAAAAAAATACTTTAAGAATGCATATTACAGTATATAAACTGTACTTCTTCTTGATTTTTTTGTCAAAAGCACAGGCCACTCATCCCAGTAAACCAATTAAATATATAATTAATGGTAAGGGAGAGAAAGCAGAAATTTAATCAAGTTTTATTTATCCATTCTTCAGTTGAAGGGCATCTAGGTTGTTTCCAGGTTCTGGCTATTACAAACAATGCTGCTATGAACATAGCTGAGCATGTGCCCTGGTGGTATGATTGAGCATTCCTTGGGAATATGCCCAAGAGTTGTATAGCTAGGTCTTGTGGAAGAATTATTCCCAATTTTCTGAGAAACTGCCATACTGATTTCCAAAGGGCTGTACAAGTTTGCATTCCCACAAACAGTGGAGGAGAGTTCCCCTTGCTCCACATCCTCTCCAACATAAGCTGTCTTTAGTGTTTTTGATCTTAGCCATTCTGACAGGTGTAAGGTGGTATCTCAGAGTTGTTTTGATTTGCATTTCCCTGATGATTAGGGATATTGAGCAATTCCTTAAATGTCTTTCAGCCATTTGAGTGTCCTCTGTTGAGAATTCTCTGTTTAGCTCTATAGCCCATTTTTTAATTGAACTGTTGGGCATTTTGATGTCTAATTTCTTGAGTTCTTTATATATTATGGATATCAGCCCTCTGTCAGATGTGGGGTTGGTGAAGATGTTTTCCCATTCTGTAGGCTGTCACTTTGTCTTGTTGACGGTGTCCTTTGCTCTACAAACGCTTCTCAGTTTCAAGAGGTCCCATTGATTGATTGTTTCTCTCAGTGTCTGTGCTACTAGTGTTATATTTAGGAAGTGATCTTCTGTGCCAATGCGTTCAAGACTATGAAGTACTCAGCAGAGAAAAACAATGATATCCTGAGGTTTTCAGGCAAATGGATGGGATCTAGAAAAAATCATCCTAAGTGAGGTAACCCAGACTCAAAATTACAAACATGGTATGTACTTACTCATAGGTGGATACTAGATATAAAACAAAGGATGACAAAACTCTAGGGAGGCTACCTAGAAAAGCAGACCCTAAGTAAGACATAGGTATCACCCAATGACAGAGAAGTGGATGAGATCTACATGAGCAAACTGGATGTGAGTGAGGGTAATGAAGGGCAAGGGTGGAGGGAAAGAGAGCTTAGGAGAATGGGAGATCCCAGCTGGAGCAAAAACAGAGAGGGAGAACAAGGAAGAAGAGACCATGATAAATGAAGGCCCCATGGGAATAGGAAGAAGCAAAGTGCTAGAGAAGGTCCCCACAAATCCACAAAGATGCCTACCTCGACAATAGACTACTGGCAATGGTCGAGAAAAAGCCCGAACTGACCTACTCTGGTGATAGGATGGCCAAACACCCTAACTGTCATGGTAGAACTCTCATCCAATGACTGATGGAAGCGGATGTAGAGATTCATGGCCAGGCCCCAGGTGGAGCTTCAGGAGTCCAACTGGTGAGAAAGAGGAGGGATTGTATGAGTGAGAATTGTTGAGACCATGATTGGAAAAAGCACAGGGACAAATAGCCAAACTAGTGGAAACACGTGAACTATGAACCAATAGCTGAGGATCCCCCAACTGGATCAGGCCCTCTGGATAAGTGAGACAGTTGATTAGCTTAAACTTGGACTGGGACCTGTCCTTAGTGTATGAGCTGGCTGTTTGGAACATGGGGCCTATGCAGGGACACTTTGCTCAGCCTGGGTGAAAGGAGGAGGGGACTGGAGCTGCCTTGACTGAATCTACCAGGCTGTGCTGAATCCCCAGGGGAGTCCTTGCCCTGGAGGAGATGGGAATGGGGGAGTGGGCTGGGGGAGGGCAGGAATGGGGAGGAGGGAGGACAGGGGAATCTGTGACTGATATGTAAAATTAAATTAAATTATAAAATAATTTTTTTAAAAAAAAGAAATTTAATCAAGATTGTTCTTGGGAAGAACAGGAACAGGTCAAGAGGTCCAGTGATTCCAATTCTGTTTTCACAATACTGACATGAACTTTCAGTTTGAACACAAGGAAATGTAGGCAGTAGGCAGAGATATATGTGTTTCTGCAGTCCTGGTCAGATGTGACCTCCATATAATTTTGTACATGATTGTAAAGAAGACTACATTGCTTAAGGGGAGCAAACTCATTCACAAAGATAATTATTTCTGCTCCAGTTGTAGCCTTAACATCATTAATAAATTACCCTTGTTTAGGAGGTGGGCATCTGTTCATAGTTCCTTGGGATTAGTTTCAGTGTGTTATCATAATGACGTTTATTATCAGTTCTTTGTGCCAGTACTCCAAGGGGACAGTAAATTTAGCACACTGGTTGAATGCCATGTTCTCATGCTTTTGAGTAAAAACAGTGTTGGAGTGATTGTTGTATCTCCACAGTGCTAGGGAATGGAGGAAAAACCTAAATGACACAATGTGGGTAAATGGACTGTTTCAACGCAATTGAACTGGGAGGAGGCAGGAAGTAAAATTTATAATTAACTGTAATAACTAACATCAGAATCTTTCTGAAGAATGCATTTTGGAAATGGTAGAGAACTGACCAGACATTCATTACTTCTTTAAACATGGTAAAACAAAAAGAAGGGAAGAATAGAATTCTGGTCAGTCTTCACCTGCCTGGCATTCCCATGTTTCCGTTCAGCAACAAAATCCTAAATTATTAACTGTAGTATTAATAGTACTAAGAGATGTTTGAGATATAAGATAAAAGTAATAACATAAAGGTGATCAACAATATTCAGGGATGGTTTCCCTTACATACATTTAAAACTGAAGTGTTTTTAATATGTCAAAATGGATACTTAATCATTTTTGCTATAGTCATTTGTACCATAACTCATAAGTAAATGGCTGTTTAGTCTTCATAAATGATAAAATTCATAATATGTATTTCATATAAATATGCACAATAATGTCTTTTAGAGAAACATTCCCCATAATAACTCAGACAATATCTGTAGTTACCTCTCACTTATTAAATTAGGCTTATGTTTTATAACTTCAAAACATAAATTGATAAGGCAAAAAGAAATTTATTTTTAATGTGTATATATTCTTTGAAATTTTCATACATATGTCATGCATTTTGATCATTTTTATTCCTCACTCTTCAGTCATCTATCCCCCTCCCATCTTCAAAGAACACTGCAAAAAAAAAGTCTTCTGGACAGGACAGGGCCATTGCAGTCATGAACTCCCAATGACACCCTTCAGAAGACAAATACAGAATCAGGTAAGTCAACATTCCAGCCTGGTTGAGGGAGTTATCACAAGGCCACAGACCTAGCTGAGGAACTATTATCAGTGATGCTGCTGGGGGGCAGAAAGTTGGTGTGCCCTAGGCTTTGACAGGTCTCCTATGTTCAGTGGATGGACATATGCATATACATGTATGGGCTGTACTAAAATTGGACACCATGGATTACAAAGAATTAATTAAATCTTTAAAAATAATTACTTTTTTTGTATTTGAGTAATCATCAATCATTTCAAGTCCATAAAGAAACTCCCAACTGGAGATTATGTATACAGTAAATAAGTGTTTAGCTTATAAGATTTTTAAAGAAAAGTTACCTTTCTCACTTTCTAAATAATAAAAAAATAGTTTGAACATATACTTTGTTTTGCACTGTTTTCCAAACATTATTAATGGAACTTATGAGCCCTGAATATTCCAGTCCTCTTGGATGCATTGGATTGTTCAGCTTCATGATATTTTTCTTTTGGAAACTTGGACCTGGGTTGTAAATTAATTTTAAATGCCTGTGTACTTTTATCATAATTCATATTGAAGCTTAATTTCATTTTAATGATGTTTGCTTTTTAATTTCCTGTCTTAATGTGATCTCTTTATTTAAGAGTTCTATGGTTAAGGGGCCTTTCATCTTCCTATTAATACCACAACATCCAACTCAGCATGGTCTTTCTCCTTTCTTTTATATTTTTATCCATTCATTAAGTGTCTTATTTTTTAATGAATTTGAGTTTTCTTATGATTATTATTGAAATGTAAGTCAGCAAAAATTCCAGGACTGGGACCAGGCTCTAAAACATTGGCACTCTGGTACTTTTGGTACCTCTGACATTACTTCATCACAATGAGAAATATTTGCTAAGCAGAAAATCAGGGACCAAAGAGAGTGGTCAACCCCCTCATTATACTCTCCTCTCCTTGTTCTTGCACATAACAGGGAACATGCTGGTCTCAGTTGTCTACTCATAAGGGACAATGTTTTTAAAATGCAGATGTCCTCCTGCATTTTCAAAATCATTACCAGCTATAAAACTTCAGAGCATTCAAAGCTCTCTAAAGCCCCCACCTAACAATCATGTAAGGACAAATGAGAAAAATTAGCTCCAGGTTTGTCCCTCAGCTTCCAGGTAAGTATGCATGTACCAGGGCAGAGCTGTATAACTCACTCCATTGGAAGTGAGTCAAATAATCCACATTGACATCTCCTTCCTCCCTTCACATCTATGACCCATTTAAAATAAGCCCAAGTAATTCAAGCAGGGTCTCACTTGTAAAGTCTCCAGTATGGCTCCCTACATGTACACTTTGCTTCTTACATGATATTGCTTCTTCTAAAGAAATTGGTCTTCTGGCCTGCTATGTCTATCTACGCATTCTTGTACTGATGAGACCAAGAACCTAGACAGACAAGATTCTTACCGACTCTATCAGCCTCCCTTAGAACGGCATCCTTTCAACGCTCACTCCTTCAACACAGCTCCCTCTGTAAACCCTAGATCTTAGATGCTCACTAGGCAAACACTCTCATTCCCTTGGCAACACCTTCTTAGCCTCAGTTTAGATCACCAGCATTCCTTTAATCATGCCCCCCCTCCCCAATTTCCCCCCCTCTTCTGGAAGTCCTGCTCATGATATTGACCAAGATGAAACTTACCATTCCCTTTCCTTTGGGTAAACTGTTGAGGGGCTTCTGATTCCACCCTCTTTCCCCCACAGTGCTTGAGCTAGCTTGTAACTGTAAACCATGTCTCTGTCTCTGAGATGTAAACATTTTTTTCTGAAACTTTTTCCTAGTTTTTCGACCACAATCTATCTTTTCCAAGGACCTAGAAACTGTCTCTTTGAAATGTAATCATTAAGGAAAGCAGTGCTACCACATGGTAGTTTTTGTCTGTGTGGGAGAAGGCAATGGTGGTGGTGAACTTTATCTTTTATGATCACATGTGAACTGCAGACATTAATGTGGTCCACTGTGGAACTTCCATACATGTATCAAACATGCACTGGTTATTGTATCCACTCTACCTCTATCTCCTTCTACCTGTCACCTATTCACATTCTTCATTCTGGTCAACCTTTGGTTTGTTAATTTTGGGGGCATCAGTTGTTCCAGGAGAAAGAATACAGAGTCCTTATCTTTCTGTAACTTATTTCAATAGGAAACTATGGTGGGATCATAGGGAAGTTTTATAAAGAAATTCACTTGGCTCGGCCTGGGAGGAGGGGACTGGCCCTGCCTGGACTGAGTCTACCAGGTTGATCTCAGTCCTGGGGGAGGCTTTGCCCTGGAGGAGGTGGGAATGGGGGGTGGGCTGGGGGGAAGGGGAGCGGGGCAGGAGGGGGGAGAACAAGGGAATCAGTGGCTGATATGTAGAACTGAATGGTGTTGTAAAATAAAATTAAAAAAAAAAGAAATTCCATACTGAACTTCATAGGGACTCTACTAATTTACACACTTATCAACAGTGTGCAAGAGTTACTTTTCTCCATGCCCTCATTATTGTTTTGTATTTTGATAATAGATATTCTAACTGGAGTGAGATAATCAGGTTTTGATTTGTTTTTTATTCTGCTCTGTTTTTTGTGTTCAAATTTGCTTAGTTTCTCCAGGTTCTTTTGTGCTTCCACATAATTTTCAAGATTATTTTTTCCAAAATGCCAAAAGTGACATAGGTGTTTTGGTGAGGTTTGGAATTTAATCCTGATAAAGATGTTATCCAAATTTTAAACTGCTTCAAGTTCTCAAGTTTAAGGAATAAGAAAATTCAAGGAAGCCTGACTTTTGCTTTAGGTAAATGCAATAAAACACAGGTGGCCTTGAATCTTAGCCTCTTGTCTTTCTAGAAGTGAGTCTTTGCAGCCTCTTCCTCTCCAGAGATTTGAGTCAAGTTTGTGATAAAATTAACCATTTCCAAGGTTCTACCAGAGTGGACACTCTTTTCCCACTTTATTCACTTACTTGTTGGACATCCTGTTCTACTTGAGGAAGGAAGTGGCGTTAAAGAACTTGGGGCTACTTCTCCACTCTCACAGTCTTTTCTCATGACCCAAAGTGGAGTTGCTTACTGTACAGGTGCTCTGGGCTCATTAAGATGACTCTGAAGGCAATGCTGGTTTGTCTCTTTCCTTTTTTGTCATGTATTTTGCTGCTGGAATTTTGAATAAACTTGACCCTCCATTCAAATGTCTGCTTATATGTTCAGAGTTTGCCTGTCCCGATGTGTCCCACAGTTTAAATTTGGAATATTTCCAGGGACGAGGAAAGATAAAGACAGAGGACATGCTAATTTGGATCTAGAGTTAAACTATGTATTTTGTCATATATTGAGATAAAAGGATTTTTTATTCTTGTCTTCATTTTTGTAAGAATCTTTTAGTTAAATATTGTAGAGGAAAAGGCATTAAGAAATGTGGTATCTAGGTTTTGGAACAAATCCTCTTTCCTGTGAAGGCAGAAATTGGAAGGCAGACTACATCATCAACATGAACAGCTTAGACTAGATCCAGATAATTCTTAGTGTTAGTTGTGTGCATAGTGATATGCACATGATCTTTTCCTCATTGTATCAGCATTGAATCTATTAAGTTCAAGTCTGCATCCTAGGATTTAAAATCCCCATTATTAATGAGTTCCTGCAAGAGGAGAAAATAAGAAGACAAGAAAGAAATAATGAAATGTACAAATCTTATTACATTTCTGAATCTAACTTTTCCAACTTCCATAATAATATGCTGCTTCCTTCTCTCATCTTCTTACCTTGTGTCTGCTCTTTGGTTTCTGGCTTTTTTTTTTTTTTTAGGATAAAATTAGCCACAATAAAAACTACACACAGATGCCTAGCTTATCATTCCATATCTAAAATATATTTCATCAAAGGTAACAATCTTGTCTGTAATGTGAATAGTTTTGCATTAATATCTTCTGAAAATGCAATTAATGTGCTTTCTACTTTTGCCCATTTGATAGTGGACTCATTTTACTAAATGGGCATACTTCTTGCTTGCCTCCAATGCCCCAAAGTACATAGGTGTGGAAAGACAGCAGCAATGGTGGAAAAATAGCATGTTTATACTTTGTTTCCTTTGGGAGCATCCCTTAACTTACATAGATCTTACCTTCCTGGTGTTTGCATTGGCTGTTAAAGTTCAACCTCCTGGGACTGGCATTCATGATGTTCCCATGAGTTCTATTTTTCCTGAGGCAAAGGCAGAGACTTCAATGAGACATTAGCATCTGAATAGGTCAGGAGGCCTGATATTTAAGCTTGCTAAGGATTTGTGATATTTATTCGTTTAATTATAAATCAAAAGGGTATAGACTGTTCTAGCAATTGAGGCTCACGTATGTTATCTGAGGTTTCTCCTCTGAAATTAAGTTAAATAGACAACGTATGTCCTAGTGAAGCAAAAATCAAGTGTGTGTGTGTGTGTGTGTGTGTGTGTGTGTGTGTGTCCACAAAGAAGAACTCCTAAATTTTCTCCATGGAGATGAAATATGCATGGTTAGTTACTATACAACCTTCAATTTCTTGCCATATATTTAGGTCAAAAGCCTATTATCCTGGAATTTATGATCAAACATTCTGTCTGTCTGTATTTATCAGATTACCTTCTCCTTCACAAATTTTCACATCTTTAAGATGATTGTCACCAAAGTCCCTAAATACCAAGTTGAAACATAAAGGAGAGAGGAAAAATATGTTTGTTTCTGTGTAGGCATTGCTAGGTTATTATCATGACTCCTAATAACTATATAGACCATTATCAAATATTCTCTGGCATATATGGTCTTCAGTGGAACAATATAAATAAGAAATGTAAATGAACTTATTTGCAAGAGGAAGTGTGTGATAAATTAAACAAAGGTCGAATGCTATGCCCTCAGTGATTTATATGTGGTATCTGTTGATTTTTTGTCATACCTACAACACACAGATGCACCTTAAAGCATGGTGCCTGTGCCTTAGACAATGCCTGTGCAGACAGAATAGGTATTAAACAGTTCCTGTTACTACTTCTATCAACCAGGCTTTTTCATTTGTAAGATGGGAACCATGTTACATTCATATTACAGGCAGTGACCCTTGAAGCCTCAATTTTTAACACACAAAAGCCCTTCCCTGCTCTATCAAAACAAACTCTCAGAATAACAGAGCTCTGAGGGGATAGAGAAAAAATTGGGGAAGCATGGTTCAGACATGGTATAGAGAGGTATGCAAACACAGATGTGAAGAATCATGGCTGATTTTGTATCTCATCATAAGGATTGAAGGAGATTATATTTTCAAAGTGCTAGAACACACTTGAGGCATAATACACAGTATCATATATATGTTGAGTAACTTGTTACCACAATCCACTCTTTTATTCAATGAGACTGTGAAAAGTAATGCCTGTGCCAACATGAAAACATGATGTGAAATTTTCACAGAGAAAATGGCATTTGAGTGGCCTTGAAAGCATGGTGACATGGCATTTAAGTGGCCTTGAAGGCATGGTGAGAATTGAATTTGGAAACCACGTTAGACACAGAGTCCTTCAATTCCCAGCTAGAATCTCAGAACTCCCTCATTGTCCTCAGAACCATGTCCACAATTATTCCTCCATGTATTCCTAAAGGTAAAGACAAGGCTTTGGAGGAGAAGCAATCATAAAGCTAATAAGATGGCTTCAACTGAGACGTTGTGAGTGTCTCTGTCAGCCCTTTTCTAGCACAGGAAAAACTACTTCCATTCCCACAAGCTACATTTTTCATTTGGCTCATTTTATTTTTCCTACTTAAAGAAAATAACAATAGCTAATATCCATTCTACATAGACCAGATACTTTCCTAAGCATTTACTTTCCTAAGTATATACTTTCCTACTTAAATAATGTGGTTTTCAGCCCAATGCTATGAGTTCTCCAGTTAGTGTTATTATTATTAGATGTGAAAGTGCAGGCACAGAGAAGTGGAGTATCTTGTTCCAAGTCTCATATTTTGTAAGTGTTGGCACCCAAGACCTCCCCAGTGCTATGCTGGACTGTACCTCAATTTTCATCCATCCCAGGTCTCCTTTCATAATAGGCTCTAAGGTAGTATGTATTGAGTGTGTATATTTTAAAAACCAAATGAAATTTCTAATCAGCATCAAAATCTGAGAATGTGTAAGAACTCTGTCAGTGAATCACAGAATTGGGAATTATGGAACATTGTAGCTGGGAGAGATCATAAAGTGTATCTGATTTGCCTACCACTTTTTATAGCTACAGAGACTGACTAATGTTTCATTTACGATATGCTGTGAAATATAGGCATTAGGTAAATGCCAGTGAAAGTTCCTGGCTTCCAACATGTCCCCATGTGAACTGAGAATCAGGACATTGGGATCTAGGGAAGGTTCAGGCTACATTTTATTCATTTTATATAGATCACCAAAGTCATCATAAATGCTAATACTCTATTTCCACAGTTGGATTTTTGCTTGGTTCTAAAAGCAATAAATTCATTTAATAAAAGCATACTACTGATTAATAAGGATTTTTAATTCATAAAAGAAAAAAATTGAAAAGCAAGGGTATACCTGGCACCACTCTCCAGAGATGATAGCCCTCAACACATCACTCTGTTTTCAATTTCTCCTCTGTGAAATTTTCCTTTAGCAAAATACTCTCCAGAATAAGATCAGCATTTTACTTTTCATGCCACAGGAATGCTAAGAGGGATGTACAGATCACCTCTGGAAAGGGAAACAGAGGAGATCCAGGTGAGCAAGCTTGGGATGAGGGAGGATGGGGGATGAGAACATGAGGGAACTGAATGGTGAGCTGAGTGGTGGGGGGACAGAATGAAAGAGATATCTTGATAGAGGGAGACATTATGGGTTAAGAGAGAAACCTGGGCTAGGGAAATTCCCAAATATCCACAAAGACGACTCCAGATTAGACTACTAGCAACAGTGATGAGGGTGCCTGAACTAGCCTACCCTGGTAATCAGATTGGTGAATACCATAACTGTCATCACAGAGCTGTAGCATGAATCTTAGAAGTCTTATTAATAAAATCAAACCTGAGGCAGGTATTGGGGTGAACACTGGAAGGTCAGAGAGACAGAATAAGCCACAGTTACCTCACCTTGCCGGAACCTCAGCTGGTCTTGTTTCCTCAGACTGGAGAGGCCTCTGGGTCCTCATCCAGAATGGGTCTCAGCTGAACTGTGCTGCTAGAAGCCTGAAAGCTTAACAAGGCCAAATGCTTCTCCAGGCCAAATGCCTCTAGTTTCTGGTCCTCACGCCTTATATATCTTTCTGCTTTCTGCCTCACTCCCTGGGATTAAAGGCGTGAGTCACCATGCTTGGCTGTATCCTTGAACACATGGATTTCTGCTTCTGGAATGCTAGGATTAAAGGCGTATGCTACCACTGCCTATCATCCTCATGTTTAATATTGTGGCTGCTCTGTCTCTGACCCCAGATAAGTTTATTAGCATGTACAATATTTGGGGGAATACAATACCACACAGAGCCTTCATCCAGTAACTGATGAAAGCAGATGCAGAAATCCACAACCATGCACCAGTCCGAGCTCCAGGAGTCCAGTCAAAGAGAGGGAGGACAGATTATATGAGCAAAGGGGGTCAAGATCATGATGGGGAAATCTACAGAGAGAACTGAACCAAGCTCAAAGGAACTCAAAAACTTTAGAGCAACAGCTGTGGAACCAGCATGGGACTGGACTAGACCCTCTGCATACAGGAGACAGTTGTGTAACTGGGTCTGTTTGAGGGGCCCCGGCAGTGTGATTAGGATCTATCCCTGATGCATGAGCTGGCTTTCTGGATCTCATTACTTATGGTCGGACACCTTGCTCACCCCTGATAAAGCAGGAAGGGGCTGTGTCCTACCTCAACTGAATGTACCAGGCTTAGCTGTCTCCCCATGGGAGAACTTACCCTGTTGGAGGAGGGGATGAAGTGGGGCAAATGGGAAGAGGGATAAGATGGGGATCTGTGGTTGGTATATAAAATGAATAAAAAAAGGAAAAAAAGTCATTGAATGTTCTAAAGACACAATTTAAAATGGCTGCATTGTGTTTCATTTCATGGAACCATTATCATTACAGATATTCTTCAGTCACCTAGGCAAATATATTCCATGCTGCTGGCTTGAGTGTGAGACCCTTTTTCTCTCTATGATTTAATGCCAATGTAAATGTCTGTGTCCCTGCTACATCCTGTTTAGATGCCATTCAGGGTGCCTTCATTAAATTTTCTGAATCATAAAAGGAAAGATGATGAGAAGTATCCAGGAGAGAGGTGATGGGTACTGCTTTTCATTTCAACTTAGAGAAAACATCATCGTTCAAAACATAAAGTGGCAGTTACAGGGATGAGCCTATCAACATGTATGTGTTTGTGCTATACCAAGAAAAGATGACAAAATATGGAGCATATCTAGATGTAAATTCCTCAACAACTTTCCCATACAGCTTCTGGGTTCTCCATTCTCTAGGAAACCTTACTAAGTGACGAGAAAGGCCTCATTGTGTTCTGTTTCCTTGCCGATTCTGTGCAGAGACAATTCTTCATTTTTGGAGGAAACCTTGGGTGGTGGGTCCTTCTGTGTTGCTCTCACAACTGGGAATCCCTGCAAGGCTTTCAGGTCGACATCTCTGCTGACAGGGGCTCAGCTCCCTCCTTGACCAAACTTTACAGAGGCAGCGTGGGTCCTTGACTGAATCGGGCTTATTCGCTTGGATTCTGTAATTGTCCTTTCCAGATCCATCACTTCAGAGTTTCCCTCATCCTTGGCATCAGATCAAGTTCTTTTTCTCACACTGGCAATGCCTGAGTCCTTGACCTACCTTCATGAAAAATTCTTGTTTGAATTTGGTAAAAGTCCCTTTTCTTGCTTGAGATCTTCTTTGTAACTGTTAACACACTGGTCCTCACTGATTTCCTACTCTCTCTGCCTCTTTGTCTGTCTGTCTGTCTGTCTCTGTCTCTGTCTCTGTCTCATCTCATTGTCATACATCCTTAGCTGTCCTTATATTGAGAGTTCATCCCTGTTTTTCTCCTTTAAATCTTTCAGAATAAATTCTTTCACACTGTTCATAAAACAGTTCTCTCTGACCTCCAGCCATCCCTAGCTTTCTTATCTTCTTTCACGCCCCTTTTCTCCAGAAGTACAGGGACTGACATTGTAGTATTTACCAGCGGTGAGAATGAACCATAAATACACAACGGAAGCCACTTTAAGAGTTTTACTAAGGGAATAGGGAAAGGGAAAAAGTGAGCAGGCCTGCCAGAGAGAGTGTGGCTGAAGCGGGGAGGGAACGGGTGAAGTACGCTTTTAAGGAAAACCTTGGCATTCATACAGGGACTTATGTATGTGCAAGATGGAAGGCTCTGGGGTGACTAAGCATTTTGCCCGAATGCTGACAGTGCATGCACGGCCGTGGACCCCCAGAAATGCTAACACCTGGGGTGACTAAGTATTTTGCCTGACTACTGAGAATGCACAGGTGGCCATGGGATCCCGGAAGTGGCTAGGAGGATGCTGGAAATGATAGCAAACATCCTCTGCAGTTCACTTTTCTAATCTAATTCCTACCCTAGAAGGCAAGCATCATTATGAAATATCACTCTCCAAGAAAATCAGTCATGCAAAAGAGATCGACAGA
Source organism: Peromyscus aztecus (assembly GCA_902168405.1). Taxonomy (NCBI): domain Eukaryota; kingdom Metazoa; phylum Chordata; class Mammalia; order Rodentia; family Cricetidae; genus Peromyscus; species Peromyscus aztecus. Next base: position 60,756 of record CABHPQ010172039.1, on the reverse strand, counting down.
CTTTACACATAGAGCCCAAGGAGCCAAGCCCTAGGCCACTGTCTGTTTACCCTACACATAATTAACTTCCCCATAAAACTGTCTATATCAACACTTCCATCACCCCATGAAGGAGGGATTTAAGCCTCAATCTTCTAGCCATTCTAGTCCCACTCCTTTACAGGCTGTGTACTCACTTGAATATTAGTAAATTTGTGTTCTTTGCCCTCTATTGATTTATTAACAACTTTATTTCTACAGATATAAAGGTTAGAACCTTTGTAGTGTTGAGGGAAATTGTCAGAACTGTGACATAGTACTAAAGGGAAGTGCGGTTTCTGGTGAGGGGCTCATCTTCAAAATCCAGTAACATCCTTTGTATTATTTCAACGTTAATTTTTGGAGACAGCAATTATACCTTTACTCTACAAAGTGGCATATTATTCATAATTATGGATTATATCAATGCTAGAGGAATTAACCAAGAGCATAAATTAAAGAAAAGCAGGTTACCTTTCAGAATGCCACCAAGTCCTCTTACAATTTCTCCACTTCAGTTTTACTCATCCTTATCCTTGAGAAATGTTGATATAAATTTGATGTGTAAATGGTGCAAACCTACTTTGATTGCATTAGAAAATTATAGACATATGATTTATATTATGGCCTTGTTTTCACTGGCAATACTATTTATTGGTCACAGAGTTACTTTATTTAGAAATATTAAGCCATGAGCCAGGCATGATGGAGAATGTCTTTAATTCCAGAACTTGGGAGGCAGATGGGGGAGGATATCTGAATTTGAGGCCAGTCTGGTCTATAGAAGGAGTTTCAGGAGAGTCAGGCCTACATAGAGAAACCTTGTCTCAAAAAAAAAAAAAAAAAAAAACCAACAACAGAAAGAAAAATTAAGCCACAAACATAGGAAACCATGTATAGAATGTGCTATATATCACAATCTCCAAACATCTTAATTATGAAAACCATGGTGCTATTTTATCATAGTCATACTTGTATTACTTATTAATTTATTATATTAGCAAATTTGCAATATAAAACTCAGAGGACAATTGTATATATGCTCATTTTTTGTTCTACTTATGGAGATTTTTGAATATGAGAACTGTTTATGTCTTTAAATGACATATAAAATATTAATCATTTTTATTCTTAACCTGTCAAATTTTCAAACACAGAAATGGTGATTTTCACAAATAAAACACACAAGTCTAGCAACATATCCATTCTAGGTATAGTGGCTGAAATCCATTCTTTCCCACTCTGAATTTTCATTTCAGAAAGTAAATGCAAGATAATGATGTTGCTGTAGGACCGCTGTGACTCTATCAGAACTAATGAAAGCAAATCATTTAGTACAATGCCAAGGATATTACCCACAACTGACAGTGGTGTTCTTATAGCAGAAGTCCTTTTATTAGGAGGTGCCTGGGTCAGGGCTGCACTTTCTGTCTCACAATGGATTTGGAAGAATGATAAGAGCAAAGGAAGGGCTAGTGTTGCAGGAGAATTGTTCCTACGGCCATTCCACTGTGCCCCTAAAGCCACCTAGAATCAAAGGAATGAGTCACTGATTGGCTGACGGGGATTAACCATAGAGTTCTTAGAGGACTGAGGAAGCCTGCTAGAGAGGACAGGAGGAGAGAAGAGGGGATTTCTGGGTCTGGTGGTTCCGGAAAAACGTTGAGCGAGGGTCAGCCAAATAGCTGTGTGCTTTCTTTATTTATCAGCTCTTTATCTCAGTTTCTGACTCTTGAGTTTTTATTATATGGGAACAATTTAGATATTCGTTACAGGCTAGAAAACAAGGTTTTACTGAGAAATATAGAGTAACTGCTCCCTTCAGCAAGGAGGGGTCTCAATATAGATTGATTACTAAGTAGTTCTTGGCAAAGGAAGTGTTTTTATAACTTGAGAACAGCCAATTGGATCATGCACATACATAAGCCAGGTGTCAAGTTGTGATGAAACTAATTATCTAATTAGGATATATGGAGAGTCCAAGGGATTGAATGATTGGCCAAAGGATAGAACAGAAGAGGACAGACTCAGAAAAGCCCACTGAAGGCCCCAAGAAAGAAGAACCAGAAAAATAAAAAGAAGAAAGAGTGTCAATCACACATCTTTTGATGAGGCCTGGGTAGTCTTTGGAATTTCAGTTCCTGGACTCCTTATTTATTCCTTGGCTTTATCAATCATTGTGTAGAGGTTACTAGAAAACTTTTGTGTTTCCAGGCTTGACGTCCAGTTTTGTCAGGACATAGAGACACTTTTGTTTGCTTAGGCCTGTGACCTGACTAGCTGCCTAGAGAATAGGGCTCTCTCACTCCTAATTCCTATCACTTTCAATTAGGAGATAGATTTTTTGTGAGCGAATGTTACATTTGTGACTTTCTTTTGCTTCAAATTAATGAGGATTTAATTTCTGCAGTTTAGAGCTCAAGGCTACTAAGGGCTAAATGCCCCAGCAGGGAATAATAGTTAGTGAATTCATTCACTATTGGTTTAGATTTAATAAGGCTTTCTGCTTCTTCTCACATGCGTGAGTTAAGGAAGGATTTTTCATTTAGGCTGAGTTTGGCTTCCTTGTATGGAATTCCAAGAGAGTTTCCTGTATTATTAAGCCAATGAGGCAAAGAACATCTATTCCCTAAACAATTAGCTTCCATAAATGAAGTGTAGAAAGAAAGACAATTCATGAATTCATTATTTGTTCTTCCTGGGTGCAGGCATTAAATGCCATTAAGGCTCTTTGAGTTGTGACATATGAGGTGTAATTCAAAAGGAAGAGAGTAATAGCTTCTAGTCACCCAAGAAATCAATCACAGCCCTTTAGAGTTACACCCTCACAATCATTTCTCTTCATGGAGGACTGAATTTGTACCCTGGAAGTAGAAAACTGTGGACCCTGTAGGTTGTATATTTTCCCCATACTATTCTCAACAATTTATAACTGCCATTTGTAATTCTCAGTTATCAATATCTTTTATTACCCATTGTTTGACTTATATGTTATTATAGAAATATCCAGATGCCATAAAAGTGAAAACCACTCATCTCTCAAATAGTGAAATTCTACTTCAGTAACTGTGTCAGAACCTATGGCTACAGTGATGATTCATTCTATTGTGTGTATTTTGCTTCAAGTATTATACAGGAGCTATCTTCAGGTTCTGTTGCTTGACTCAGCCAGGAAAATCACCTTTAGCCAGGAAAATGGAGCACTTTCAATAGTTCAGGTAGTCACAGATTTTTTTTTTTTTAATTTGGCTTTTTTTTCTGTTTTTGTTTGTTTGTTTGTTTAAGGTGTAAAAATTGCAATTTAAGGCTGAAATGTTTTATACAACACAGCCACCAAGAATCTTAAGTGAAAATGTTATATCTGCTACTTCCTAGAATTTTGAACTTAAGAAATTTACAAAGTAAATGAAGGAGCAGGGGAGATGGCTCAGGGCTTAAAAGCAGTGGCTGTTCATCCAGAAGACCTGGATTCAGTTACTAGCACCCTCATGGAAACTCACAATGGTATTCGACCCCTGTTCTAGGGGATCTAATGTCCTCTTCTGGCACACTCAGGCTCCAGATAGTCATGTAGAGTACATATGTACATTCAGGCAAAACATTTCTTATACATAAAATGCAATTATATTTAAAATTTATAAAAATGTATGTGTTACTATATCCATTCATGAAATCAGTTACATGTTATATATAAATATTTTTACAAGAAAAATGAAAAAATCTGTTTCTGACAAGTACAAATAAAGAATATACAATTTGATAGACATATGAACTCTACAGTATGAATGAGTTTTGAACCAGAAGATATTGGAGATCTGATAATGGTCACAATGGCTTAACATTTCTTTCCCCCTGCACAAAATGGTGACAGTAATGAGTAGTAAATAAAATAAACAAATGGGATCCCTAATGATGGTGTCTGGGACATTGTAATGACATTGTATTTGTCCTTTATGATATAACTGTTATCACAATTATTAAATAAAACTTCTCAAAGTATTTAAGCCTTAAGCCAACTGAACACAAAATTATAGTAAAGAAATATATTTAATTCTTATTTCTTGAGATGTGTCATAAGCACCTAGTAAAATTATTCGAAGAAGAAAATTATATAAATCTTCACTCATTTAGTGTTATCTGTTTCCTTATTCTTAGTCATTCAAATTTTGTTTGTAATAATAACCTCCAAATCCAATAAGAACATATATCTGGATATATATATATATATATATATATATATATGCATATACACAATAAACAAGTATAATCATGTTTACTTATGTTTTAGTCACACAACAATCCTATGGATAGAGGACACAGAAATAAAAGAATAATTATTTAGAGTGTGATGACTTTCTCAATCACCAGGATCAGTTTTGAAGCTATATCCTAAATGTGCTTGGCAGTGAGCTGGCATACAGCAAGATTGTTTAGTTCAGCTATTATTGGTTCCATGGGACCCTTCAAAGTGTTATCTGCCTGTTTTTCATAAGTAACTGGAAGATTTTAGTGCTAGAATTTTGAAGGTATTGGTTTTTTGTATCATATTTTTTTTGCGGAGCCACAACGGCAGATCTCCAAAGCTTACTACCTGGAACTTCCAAGCCAATAACTGGAATACAGAAGAAAATGTTAGAGGCAAAACAACATAGCTCACCAGCTTCAAGGTCACGTAAAGCTTGCAAAGACGTCATGATCTGAACTGCACCACAATAGTGACTCAGAGCAAATTTAAGAATGTTCCAATTTTTCCTTGACAGTTGTTTAGTATCCAAATATGGCTAATGAACTGACAGCTAGCAAATATAGGACATGTAAAACTCTCACATTTCTGTAATTTTTATAAAATTTTTGAGCTGAATCACTTGCAAGGTGATAAGTAGCTTGGTAGAGAACGAAGATTCAAAATAATACAGAATCAAACCATAGCTTTTGCTGTACATGTCCCAGGATGAAGTCTGATTTGTCGGTTAAAAATCTCCTGTATGTTGGTGTATTTGTCTCAGGTGACAAGTATATCAACAAGCTGCTTTTGTTTTGCTGCATAACATCTCAGGTTTTCATCATTTTCAGTTTTTACTGACCAAGAAAAAGCTGAAAATTGAGAAATCTAAGGCACAACAGAAGAACAATCAGGACATCTAGCTATTCAATTTAGAGCTCACACAGTTAATTTCCTTTACAAAAACAGAATAGAAAAGCAAATTCAAAACTTACATTTTTATGTCTTAAAATTAATTAGAATATTCATAGACTTATAATCAATAAACATTTAATTTTCTCCATAACAAATTATTTGGTGACTTAATCAGGACAGACTCAATTAAGAACCAACATTTTCCACGTTTCTAAATAGATTATAATAAAAAGAAAAACCCCTAAAATCCATATATCACTATTACCAATTTATTTTTATTAATTTCAGTAGAATTTCTATAATTTAAATGAACTTCAGATAAGTGTGTTGATTTTATGGTAAAAAATGAACCTAATTAACTGCAGTCTATAATTGTCTTGAGAATAATTAATGGTAACAGTTAATCTATTGTAAAAAATTATTAAAAGATATTTGTTTCTACTTGGAAATCACATCCCCTGTGCTCCTTTACATTAATTTTTGCATCTTTTCTTTTGTGACATACAAATGTGTTTTTTCAAATTTTTACTAAACATCATTTTAACTTCTTTACATTATGTGAACTGAACTGTCAAGAGCCTGTTCTTGCTTAGCATATGAGGAGGCCCAACCCCTCAGATCAAAGCAACCACCACTCACAACAATGACAACAAACCCTGTCTGTAACTATGTCTAAACATTGTGAGCTTTCTCATATCTGTAGCCAGGAAAGAAAGTCAGCTGTCTCCTCATGGTCTATTACTGCAATTATTCTTCAATTAATATGTCTTAATAGTTCTCTTAAACTTCACCATAATATATCCTTTTTCAATGAAACTCATAAATAACATAAATTAATTCATCATTGACTCTTCAAAAATATTCATGTCTCCAACTTCTTTTACTCAATAGTACCCTCTTGTATTTGAACTCCAAAAGCACTCCTTCTCTGATTATACTATTCATTAAGATTGTACAGAGCTCTTAGTTTTGTTGCTCCTGTGAAGGACCTGAAAAACCATCAACTCTAGGACCCATAAGAGAGATGAGGACAAAAAACAGGAGTAATTGAGGACAACTGAGGAATAATGGGTGAGTAATTAAGGGAAGCCGGGGTTTTTTAGAGCAGAAGTTCAGGACCATCCACACTGGGAAACTAAGGTGAGTGTAGAACATGAACTGTGATTGACAAGTTCTGGAGACTTACTGTGAATAACTCTGAGAGTTTAAATCCTGTGGGACCCAGACTTTTGTAAGATTACATCTTGGAAATCAGCCAGGCTCTCATAGTAAATATCAGAGAGCAAGGAAAAAAGAAAAACCCTTAAGTTTCCAGTACTAAACAGGGGAAAGGCTGCATTTTCGACGAAGCTGGTCTGTGATCTATTTAACACAGATTTTCTTAGAAGAAATGAGGTGCACAGTAATGAAATTTCTGGGCTCTTATCAGAGTCTATTTGACATGATGGAATGGAAATACTCAATCCCAACCTATGGAGTCACCCTCCTTAACAAAAGAAAGGATGAATTGAAAGACCCTTAATCATGCCTATTTAAGAGACACATGATGATTAGTATCTAAGACACTGTCATAATGTGGAAGATCAAACCACAACCCCAGTACACTATTCACATAGATGCTTCTATGTTGCATTTTCAAAGTACATAAAAATCTAAGAGTGAAACAATTCCTAAAGATGGCATAGGATACAAGCATCTTACCGATGGTTGGACGATGATTGGAATAACATCTGACTTCTCCTAAGATATTGTGCAGGAAAAATGGGTGAGAGAAATAAGAGAAGGGTTGAGAGAGGGAAATCACCAACATAATATTCTGTATCTGGTGAATTTTTTTGTCAAAGTTGAAAGACACTTAAAAATTTTCTTAGATAAACTAATGGAATTAATTTCTAGAAGGCTTGACTTGTAATTAATGTTTTAGAAAATTCTTCAGAGATATGGAAATGACAGATCAGAAAAATAAGATTATTTATGGGAAGAGGGAATATCAAGTTAGAATGGAATTACTCAGTATAGATCTACAGTGTAGGTTGACACTTCAGAATTCTGAGAAACATCATAGGATGAGCCCACTCCCTTTGGTTACCAATCCTAACAATTCGGTGAAACCCTAAAGATAAAGTTACCACACATGCGCGATGGCTGCATGACATAGAGAAGTCAATCTCAGGCTAACTAGGAAACTTCCAGCAGGCTAGCATTTCTGCAAGAAGATGATATTCTGGTTGCTGTCGGAGAAAAGTCATCCATGGTCTTCCTAAGTCCTGAACTCAGCACATAGCAGTATCAATTTGGCAGGCAAGATTTGCGGACAGCTGGATTGAATTTGAGGCTTTCTCCACAGGAGGAGATTTTGGAATTATAGCCTAAACTATTTTGAAGTTCATTGTTCCCCACTAACCTACAGTACCAATCAAATCATAGTATTGCCCTTCTAACTTTATCATGAAAATCGAATCAGCCCAATATATACTATGAAAAATTTACTAAAATCTCTTAAGTTTTTATCATTGGAAATTTATGTTCCTGTACCACTTTGACCCATATTTCACTTTGATCAATTTATATTTTCATAATCTCTTGAGTTCGTATTTCTTCCCTTTCATGGTTGGTCTGCCTTACATTTCCCAAGTAAGCATATATTATATTTCAGTGAATACATTCACGTCATTGTGCTATTGCAAGGATATAGACCTTAGGGCCAGGGTGATAGAAGTTTTAACCCTTATTTCATCTCTTTACATGTGGGATTAGATGTATATTTAAAATTACTGAAAAGTGATTGGGCTTTTGGATGAATAGCCTTTATCAGCATGTGGTTACCCATCAGCATCCATGTCTTTAAAGAAAATTGACACTGACTGTCCCAACAACTATCACTTTTAAATAGCTTATTAGCTAGGGATTGTACTTGGAGATCATGATTTTAAAAAATGTAAACTACATAATTGCAAATTATGATCTATTATTCTCCAAAAAGTCAAATTAAACGTGGAAATTAGGATATTGTGAACTGAAAAGCTATTGAAAAAGTATCCATCTAAGTAGGCTGAGTGTGTGTATGCAAGTGTGTGTGTATATACACATTACATTATTTATGTGCACATATATGTATATATTGAATATAATAAACACACACACACACACACATATATATATCACAAAAGTAGAAAGGGGCTTGTGGTGGTTTGAAAGAGCAATATTCCCCTATAGGATCCTGTATTTGAATCTTCAGTTGGTATTGCTGTTTGGAGGAATTATTGAACCTGTAGGACAAGGAGCATTACTAGAGGAAGTATATCACTGAGGGCTGCACTTTAGAGTTTATATGCCTTGCCCCATTTCCATCTCCATATTTGTTTCCTGGTATGCTGACAAAATATACAGCTAGCTTCCTCCTCTGGCCACCTGATGCCACACTGCCTCCCTTCCCCTGACATTACAGACTCTAAATCTCTGAAATGATAAGCTAAAATAAACTCTTTCTTCTAATGTTTATTTTGTTCCTTTTTTTGTTTTATCACAGCAGCAGCAAAGTAACCTAACAGGGGTTCATTTGGGGAGGAAGTGGGACCAGAAGGAGAATGTAGCAATGGGGTAAAGAGGGTAAATGTGGTTGAAATACATTGCATAGGCATGCTAAAATATCAGAATGGAACTAATCTTTGTACAAGTAATAATCACTAATAAAAATAGACAAAAATAAATTATAAGAAATACTTAAATCAATAAAAAAACTACATCCTGGAAAAGAGATAAAAAGCACAATATATTTTTGTTTATGCTTGCGCAAATTTCTTGGAAATGTAAAGAATCCAAAATAGTCCATATACTCTTTATATCATGAGGAATAATAGGAGCAAACATTTCTAAACATCCCTATCTGAATAATGATTTTAAAATAAAGCTTTGCACATATGAAGCCATAGTAGTATGACAGCGTGCACAATATCTCTGCAGACTCAAATAAAACATAACCCCAGGATGGAGGGGTGGAGGTGAGGACAAAATTCTTTCACTGCTTACAAGCTATTGGTATTTGATACCTGTTGAGAATGGGAGATTCAGTTTTCTATAATAGTGTTTTCCCTGATTGACCGTGCTACAGCAGAAGGCCCCACCTCCAACAGTATATGGGAAACACTAATTGGACTCATAGATTAATAATTTTAAAAGGAAGGTAAAAAGTTGACTGGATAGAGAAGGGGATGTTGACAGGGGTTATATATGATCAAAATATGTTGAACAAAAATTCTCAAAGAATCAATAATAAACCAATAAATACAACTAGCAAAATAGCAAGAAAGTTTTGCTTTGGAAATAAATGATGCTGAGCATATCTGGGACACAGGGGTGACAATAAAATTTTACCTCACAGGATACTCAATAAATCAATAGATGAAACAGCTCCTAAATTTGAAAGCTTTGAAACAATGAAGCTTCTAGAATCTAGTTTAAAGCATAATTTCAGGTGGAGAAAAACAAACTAGATTTAAGAAGTTCTAAGCATTAAAGAAAACATAACAATTTTAAAGGCATTAATATCTAAGCACTTTGATTTTTCAAAGACAATGAAGCACTTGAAAAATTAAATTATACAAAGAGAAATCTATAAATGAATTGACTCATAACCAAAATAGAGAATCCCCACACTGTAGCACAAATCTTAAAAGGTCTTATTAATAAAATCAAACCCAGTGCCAGTTATTAGGGTGAATCCTGGAAGATCAGAGAAGCAGAACAAGTCACAGCTTCCTCACCTCACCAGTTCCTCAGCTGATCCTGTTTCCACAGACTGGAAGCCTCTGTGTCCTCATCCAAATAGATCTCAGCTGAACTGCTGCTCAAAAGCCTAAAAGCTTAACCAGCTCTAGTTCCTGGTCCTCACGCCTTATAGACCTTTCTATTTTCTGCCATCACTTCCTGGGATTAAAGGCGTGAGTCACCATGCCTGGCTGTTTCCAGCATGGCTTTGAACTCACAGAGATCTGGATGGATCTCTGCCTCTGGAATGCTAGGATTAAAAGCATGTACTACCATTGCCTAACCTCTATGTTTAATATTATGGCTGTTCTGTTCTCTGACCCCCAGATAAGTTTATTGGGGTGTACAATATATCAACCACACCACACATCCATTTATTTTCTTTCTGTGACTTACTAAGGTGGAACACAATCTAACAATGGCAGATTTAAACAGTTTATGTAAAAGCTTCCAAATAACCAAAGACATACATAACCTTACCAACCTCATTTACAAGACAGTAATGGAAACTCAAGCTTCAGTGATGTACTACAGAAGAGAAGGATACAATTGAAAGCCTTATCCAAAAGTAATTAAGACAATAAAACCTTAGAAACTCTTACACATCAGTTGGAAAGTTATAAATCTATATATTCCCTTGTGAAAATAGTCTCATGTACTAGGATGAGAGCGGTAAGATGCATATGCCACAAAACAACAAATGGCAACAATCACATATATGCCAGTGTGCCTTCTTGGAGGCCTGTGCCAGAACATTCAGGGCAGCATTATTTTCGACAGTTAACAATGGATGCAATTTCTTTTGAAAAAAATCACTTAGAAAATAGATACATAATTGCTGATTAATAAAGTGGAGGACAATTCAGCAATAAAACCTGTACATTCTAACTACATGTAACTGAAGTATAGACGTGTTAGACTTTTCATCTCCACGATGAACACATGAGAGAACGTAAAGTGAAGCTTAAATTTGGCTCACTGTTGGAGAGATTCACTTGGTTGTCTGGCTCTGTCGCTGTGGGCCTGTAATAAGGAATGTCAACCTGACAACAGGACCAAATCGTTCAGATAAACCAGAAGCCAAAGAAGGATCAGGAAAAGGTCAGGGTTGAGGGGTGTCTTCCAGGGCATGCTGCCGATGACCCAATTTTCCCAAAGAGGCTGCATTAGCCATGTCTCACCCTCCCAAATGTCCCCTCAGGTTCCAAACCCATGAATGAAGTCACAGCTCACATGTTCAAATGACATCCCTGAAGTCCAAGTGCATAGAACTGCTTGGATAAGGGATAAAGCTTCAGTGCATGAGTCTTTATGGGATAATTTATATATAAGCCATAAAATAGGATAAGTACCATAAAACTTTTACTCAGCTAAAAATGGTTTCAAAATAAAAATACAAATGATATAAATGAATCTATTCAAATAAATGATTTAAATAATGTAAAATGTATTTATTCTTTGCAGAAATGACTTCTTGGGAGCTGGAAAAAACAGGAAAAGCAGCAGAGTAATTACAGCAAAGGTCACCATGCTAAGTTCCTCTAGGATAGAGCAAGGCCACCTTAATAGAATAGGCAGACATGGGTGTTTCGGGGTTACTGATAGCATTCACTTCTTGACCTGAGATTTGGTTCCTAAATGTTGATCTATTAATAATTGTTTCAACTATCCATTTACTTCTGTGCACCCGTCTTTGGAATTTGACATTACATAATAAAATAATAACTCTACATACCTATTGGAAAAATTCATAGGATGCTAAACTATATTAACAAGCATAATTCTCCAGTGATTTGATTTCGACTCTTACTCTTAGAAATAAAAACGATAAAAACTTAGATGTTTGGTCTTGAAGAACTTTACACAAGATGACAATAGCATATATATATATAAATGCAGATACACATGCACATAAATTTATTATAGCTATACAAATTGGTCCATACACATACAGATTAGCAGAATGTAAACATGCGCTATTATACAAGTGAGTGTATATTCAGAAACAATAAATTGTCGTGTTTATAAGTATCTGTTTCCTGAAGGTCTCACAGGTACTTTGCCTTCTTCTCTCACACTCATCTCACTCACAGTGTTTTGCCTAAATTGGGGTTTGGATAAATCACCCTGAAAAGTCAATGTATTCAAGTTTGGTTTTCAGCATATGGAACACTGGGAGGTGGTAAAAACTTTAAGATGGGCTGTTGAGTGGGATGATAGGTCACTAGAAATGAGGCTTTAAAGGGGACATGAGACACTACTGATATCTTCTTCCTCCAATTTATTTTGTTTCCTGGACATGAAGTGATTTTCTCTGTCATGGCCTCCCCACCATTATCATCTAGTTTCCTAAAGCAATGGGTTCTTCTGATCCTAGGCTGGAGCTGCTGAAGCCATGATCCAAAAGAAATCCTTTCCCCTTAAGGGGTATTTGTTTTGACAAAACCTGACTAGTGCAATTATCTTTTCTGCTCCTTGTTGAATTTCTTAGGCATATGCCTGCAACCTAACTATTAGATCTGAATTGTCCCACAGCTTAGAATGCTACTCCCCAAATATCAACTTGGGAAAAAGTTACTTCATATGTTTTCAAATATCATCTTCATGATGAGTCTCATACTTTAAAGCTGAAACTTCTTTGAGTTTGCTTGCAAATTTCATGATGTCATTATTTTTTACAGCTAAATAATACTCTATTATGTAAATGTACCACATTTTCTTTATCCATCTTCAGTTGTGGTACTGTGTTCCCCAAAATATTGTGTACCCTAATAAACTTATCTGGAGTCAGAGAACAGAAAAGCCACTAGATACTTAGGATAGGCAGTGGTAGCACACGCCTTTAAACCTAGCATTCCAGAGGCATAAATCCATCTGTACAAGGATAGAGCCAGCAAGCATGGTGACTCTTGCCTTTAATCCCAGAAAGTGAGCCTTTAATCCCAGGGAGTGATGGCAGATAGCAGAAAGGTATATAAGGCGTGAAGACCAGGAACTAGAAGCATTTGGCTGGTTAAGCTTTTAGGTTTTGAGCAGCACTGTTCAGCTGAGAGCCATTCGGATATGAGGACACAGAGGTTTCCAGTCTGAGGAAACAAGATCAGGTGAGAAGTTGGCCAGGTGAGGTTAGCTGTGGCTTGTTCTGTCTCTCTGATCTTCCAGTGTTCACCCCATTACCTGGCTCAGGTTTGATTTTATTAATAAGAACTTTTAAGATTCATGCTACATCTTCTTTAAAAGTTTTGTTTTTTTTTTTTTTTTTTAGGGATTTGGAAGCAGAGATCCACAGCTAGGCCCTGGGTGGAGCTCTGGGAGTCCAATTAGCGAGAAAGAGGAGGGTCTATATGACCGAGAATTGTTGAGACCAGGGTTGGATAAAGCACAGGGACAAATAGCCAAATGAATGGAAACACATGAACTATGAACCAATGGCTGAGGGACCCCCAACTGGATCAGGCCCTCTGAATGGGTGAGACAGTTGATTGGCTTGATCTGTTTGGGAGGCATCCAGGCAGTGGGACCGGGTCCTGTGTTCATTGCATGAGTTGGCTGTTTGAAACCTGGGGCTTATGCAGGGTCTCTTGGCTTGGTCTGGGAGGAGGGACTGGCCCTGCATGGACTGAGTCTACTAGGTTGATCTCAGTCCTGGGGGAGGCTTTGTCCTGGAGGAGGTGGGAATGGGGGATGGGCTGGGGGAACGGGAGGGTGGCAGGAGGGGGGAGAACAAGGGAATCAGTGGCTGATATGTAGAACTGAATGGTATTGTAAAATAAAATAAAATAAAATAAAATAAAATAAAATAAAATATGTTCCAAAAAAAAAAAAGATTCATGCTACATCTTACCCTTTTGGAGGAGTTGATGGGGGGGTGATTTGAAAGGCAGGGAGGGTCAGGGATGAGGGTTGAGAGGGCGATCTGTGGTTGCTATATAAAATGAATAAAAAATTTAAAAAAGAAAATAAACAATATACTGTTAACAACAACAACATAAAGTCTCAGCCACTGACTATTCTGATCCCAAGATGAGACTAAAACTTTCATTTGATAGCTGTAGAAAACTATATTTTTGCTATAAGAATATGGACAAAAGAAATTTGTATTCATAAACTGTTATGTTGGAGAACATTTTCAGTAGTAGGAATAAAGCAAAAGGTAAAAAAAAATTTAAACCAGGAGAAATTATTTACCGTTTTTGGTAAAGTCATAAAAAAACAAAATCCCTGAATTTTGAGTTCTGCTCATTAAATGTCTTTAAATTTTCTGAATTCTCACTTCTCATGTCATATCCCCTACTAAATATCACTAAAAATTATCCCCGTTCATTTAATTCAATATTGCTTTGCTTTGAAATTCAGTTTTTGAGTTTCACGAGGATGCCTTTCCCTTTGGGCCCTCTGCTTGGCTAAGTTACTGCAGCATTTTTGTGAGTTTAATGGAAGGAAGCCAGAAGGAGGTGACTATTTACAGCACTGGTTTGGAATTTCAGAGCATAGTATAGGACAGAGGAGGTCATTTTCACAGCACTCCTATAGCCTCCGTAAATAAAAGAGAAATAACAGGATGCTAAAACAGGTAGATTCTGCATAATATACTCTTGTATTTTTTTTTTTAAATAGCATCATTGCAACCCATCTTGAGATTTAGGTGCTATTGTTATTTTGCACTCAAATTTGGGGAAACAGAAAGTAAGACACTATAGTTAATGAGTTGATCACACACACACAATTAGTGATGGGAGACAAAGAATATGTCAAAGATATTAGTGAGTTTTGCTTAACAAGAATCAAATAAGTACACTGTAGCTATTCAAGATCACTAGTTTTCAGAGTGCAATGATCCACTTCAATGTTCCTTTCATTTATAATGAGATTTGTAACCGAGAAAACTTTGCTTCACAGATATATTTATCTGTTTTTCAGAGGTTGTAGGTATAGGATAAGTGCTGGCAACTGTGACTACTTACTCCAGACAGAGTTTGAAACAGAGTAGCTTTCAAAATATACATTGTCTACGCTCAGATATATTATGAGGCAGGCAGATGGTGAGAATATGTTGATAAAAAAAGTTGAAGAGAAAATTTTTACCATGTCTACACTCTCGTGGGATTGTGTCTCTGTAGAATCCTTCTTAGGTCAATTTTACATGCAGAACATTCCAGCTTATGTGGGTACCTCTTCCCCAGAGTGAATGTTGTAAGAGCTGGGCCATATTTTTTCAATCTTTTATTTATGTTAGTTGCTAAGATTCATGTGTATGTTATCATGTCCATTACATCATTAGACTTATTAAAGCCAACCTGTCTTGAACAGGGTTTGTTAGAACTTTTTAGTATTTTTTTCCACTGTCTTTCTCTTTCAAACGAAGACAAGGAATTTTCAGAATCATGCAGATATCAAAGTTTGGATCCAGGTTTTGATACACTGAGTCACATATCTTTCTACTATGTGAAATAACACAAAATAAACAGACTGACTATTAAATAAGGATGTGGAATAGATATCCTGAAGTGAAATAGAAACAATAACTTGGCTACTTATATGAAAATCAGCTGACTCCTCCCTCTTGTATTTTGATGAAGTTGTCACATTTGTAGTCCTTCTAACAATAAAGATTTTAAATCATTCTATTTCCCAAGACCTCTGCTAGAATAAATTTAGAGGCCTCATTTCTTAACAATCATACTAATAAATACAATGTCTATTCTTGAAGCACAGCAGGACTCCCTCTCTGTGTCTTCTCTGGGTAGATGATCTTTTGTTCTTCACACTATGTAAGAAGTAAATGGATTTTCTACAACAGTCATTGTTGGCTAAATGGTTTTCTCTTTCAGAGAGGTAAAGAAAAATTAAATATTAATGCAAATCTAGATTGTAAGAGCCATATAGGGGGCTGTCATATTACTATTATCCAATCCAATCCAAGAGAAAGGAAACTTATTCCACATAAAACCTATGCTCTGTTCTTCATAGTAATACTATTTGTAACAGCCTATAATGGGAAAAAAACTAGAAGACCTCCACCTGATGAATGGATAAATAAAATTGTGGCACATATGTACAATGGAAATTACTGTGTAATGCATAGAAATGTATTATCGACGCATTTAAAATTTGACAAAATTGAAAATGTTATAGTAAGTTAAGAAAGCTAGTCACAGATAGCTGCTTATTGTCCTATACCATTCATATAAAATATTTAAGATTAGCAAATAAAAGAACTAACATGAATTAAGTGTTATGTAGAACTGGGTATAGAGGTGTTGGTCAATTGAGAAAGATCAATATTAATGATTATGGGCTTTATTTTAAGGATGTCAAAATGTTCTGAAATTAGACAGTAGGGTGCTTACACATTGTAGACATAAAATAACACTTAATTTTGCATTTCTAGAGATGAAGAGTTTTGGATAGGTGATTTGAATCTCAAAAGCATATTTTAAAATGGAAACTATCTGGTTGGTTTGTAAAAACATCTATTTCAAACAAATGTTGTAATGCATTTTTGAGGCATTATTATAATAAACCTCAAAATATTTTTTAAATATTTAATATTTAAATTATAATATTTAATATTATAAAGAGAAATTCTCAGAACTTTATGTTAGTCAAATTAATTTGGTGATTTGTTCCCCAATGGAATTAATTTATCCGTGGAGATGGATCAGTTTGTCCAGTACTTGCCACAGAAGCATGAGGACCAGTGCTCAGATTGCTAGAATACATCTAAATGCTTTATGGGCTTGAAGCTTTCCTGTAAGCCTAGCACTAAGGAGGCAGAAACAGAACATCCCAGTAGGAATCTGGCTTCATAGACTAGCCATCAGTAAACCCTAGTTTAAATATTAGATACTACCTCACTATATAAAGCAGAAAGAAATCAACTTTTGCAAGACACCTGACATCAACTTCTGGCTTTCATATGCATGCACACTCAGATACACACACACACACACACACACACACACACACACACACACACACACACGTCACTACATGCTTATGCCCCCACAATGTGATATGTGAATTAGCATCCATATATGTCCAGGAAATACAGGCAATACCCACACAAACAAATGATAGCCTCATCTCACACAAATGGAATTTTTTTTTTTTTTGGTTTTTCGAGACAGGGTTTCTCTGTGTAGCTTTGAGCCTTTCCTGGATCTCGCTCTGTAGACCAGGCTGGCCTTGAACTCACAAAGATCCACCTGGCTCTGCCTCCTGAGTGCTGGGATTAAAGGCTTGCGCCACTACCGCCTGGCGGAGTTATTTTTAATAATTAAAAATGTATAGTTTAATCTTTTCTCATATAAATTATTACTCACCAAAATCTTTCATCTTCTTGAATACCTAGAATGCTAATACCAAACTGGTCTTTGATGCAGTAGAAATTGCTTGTTCTCAATAATGTTTGCTACATTTAAAGGAGGTGAGTAGAGGAGAGAGACATTTAAGTAGATAGAAATCATGTTTTTGTTTTTTTTTTTAAACCTCTGGGGTTCATAGTTCCTACTTCATTGATCATGGCTGGTTCCTTTATCACTATCTACTCATATTGCTCTGATATCTTCTCTCTGAAAGTGTACAAAATCTTTAAAGACAAACAATGTGTTCTATTACTAACAGACACAGTCACAATCCTCAGGAGCGCTCTTTGGTACTGAGGAAAGCTTTGTCTCCACAGCAATTGTATATCTCACATGCTGTTTTCCTGATAATCACCCATGCCTTCCCTCCTCTTTGTCTTAGGAGATGGTGCTAAAGCAGAACTGTGACATCATTGGGTCAATCAAATATATGTTTCTGAAGCTGCCTGTTGTGTTAACTATCTGATAATTCAGGACTAACATCATGTTCTATGGGAACACACAGTACAGGTTTAGGACCCATACTCATCAAGCACAAGGTAAGGTTCAAAAACTCCCCGAGCTAGAAAAAAAATTGATTGACATTTGACCAATCAAGGTCTTCTTTCTTCACCAATATCTGTTATTCATAGAGTTCAGCACTTGCTGCCTTTGGAAAGCTGTTAATGACCTTGGGGATACTAGACCAACAATGAACATGGTGTTAAGGAGCTGTAACGTGGGCAAATGCTCCTCCACTTCCTCAAAAATCCTGAACATATTCTGATGATTTTATATTTCCACAAGTGACAGATTTCTGAGATCTGGAAGCCAGAGTGAAAGGAAAAGAAAAAAAAAAATGAAGTGAGAAATACTGGGAAGGATTTCATTTTTGACATAGGGCTCAGGAAAGTGCAGTGCACTTGTAATAATTGTTTCACTGGATCAGAGGTAAATATTCCTGTGGCTTATTTTAGCACTTAAATTGCCAAAAGAACATCAAATTTAAATTTTCTCTTTGAAAATGAAATCAGATGTTAGCCCAAGACAGCAAGAAGGAGTAAGACTTCTTTGCAAAATAACCTTGAAACATATTTGTAAGCAAAGTCACTCAAAATGTCCTGACTCCAGTAATAAAATATGCCTATTTAGTTATATAACTGCTCAGCTACTTGAGAAAGTATACTTTTTTTGACAACTGAGAATATCCAAAATTGGACATCACTAACCTTGAATACCTGAGGGCATGTTATTTTTGCTCAGTATGAAACAATTGAATCCAAGTCTAGACACTTGAGGACAATTGAAAAAGCTGTTTATTTTCCATATCCTATGATAATATTGCCATGATTTCCATCATTAAGATAATCAAAATCAAAATCCTCTCTAGATGTATTTGGCCAATTGGTTTCAACTTTCAGTTCACATTTTATTCAGCATCCCACATGCTTAGCACTACTCTTCAGTTAAAATTAATAAGTTGTTTTATAGACAAAAAGACATAAACATAATTCATATCTATATGATATTGGATGTAGCCTTTCTATTACCTAGTGTTCATATACCAATCCCTCATGTTTTGGAGGGTTTCTCCATGGGATTGACTTTTAGGAAGGTGTACATCATATCATATTTTATTTCATTTAATAATTTCAGTTCAGTCTATGTGCCATGAAATGTGTTTAGGTGTTGAGAAATTAAGAATCATAAACTTATCTTTCCACTAAAATAGATCTTGTCATCTAATAGAAGTTATGCAATTGACTATGAGGTACGGGAGATATAATAAAGGTGTTTCATTACCATTGATGTCATCTAGAAAGCTGTTTCAGGGAAAATGATCATAGTCTTTATTTATGAGGGGGAATAATGTTTACCATGTGTGGCATTTTTTCAGGATTGGTTGCCTTGTTTTTGTTTGTTTGTTTGCTTTTATTTCGGTGGCATTGGAGGAACAATGCATGAGGAATATTTAGGAACTACAGCTCTATGTGATTAACGATAGTCTTATGTAATTAAGGTACTGCAAAGGAGGTTAGGCAGGAGTCACTGTGTCACTTCCAGGGAGGGCTCATGAAACTTGGGGAGTAAACTGGAATGGAGATTCAGAAAACAACTTTGGAAGCTTTGTACTATTGGCTAAAATACCATCATTCTCAACCTTGAAATAATTCAAAATGAGTGGAACTCTAGCCCTTGATTCCCTGCAGAAATTCCTATGGTGAATAGTTACGTGAAAAATAAAATTTTCTGTTAGTATCTGAATCACTGTTGTATGTTTTTGGTTTTATTTGCATTGGTAGTTCAGTGTGTGTTTATTGATGCACCATGCTAGGGTACTAGGAAAGGTCTTCTCTATTAAGGGGATTCCTCAAGGTCCATTGTCATTTAGAGGATAACATGAAGAAAAACACATCAAGAGATGAGGTTGAATTGAGATGGATTTTTAAAGCCTCATGTGTAGCATGAATCTTAGAGAGTCTTATTAATAAAATCAAACCTGAGCCAAGTATTGGGATGAAATGCTGGATGGTCAGAGACAGAACAAGCCACAGCTATCTCACCTCACCGGATCCTCAGCTGGTCTTGTTTCCTCAGACTGGAAGCCTCTGTGTCCTCATATCCGAATGGCTCTCAGCTGAACTGCTGCTTGAAGCCTGAATGCTTAACCAGCCCA
>CABHPQ010172039.1:18159-40711 GCA_902168405.1 Peromyscus aztecus | reverse complement strand
CCTTGAACTCACAGAGATCCAGAGGGATTTCTGTCTCTGGAATGCTAGGATTAAAGGCGTATGCTACCACTGCCTATCCTCATGTTTAATCTTGTGGCTGTTCTGTCTCTGACCCCAGATAAGTTTATTAAGGTACACAATATTTTGGGGAACACAATACCACCACACTCATGGATCTCACTGAGCCTGAAAAACAATAAATTATATCAAGCAGTGTAAAGGCATTGTAAGGTTTTGGAACGAGAGTTTCTTATGTAGATTTGGCTATAGTATACATGTATACATGATTAAATGATTTCAGTACTTGACAAGGGACAAGAGCTGATGTAGGCACCGAGGTTACAACGGATAAAAGACTGAAGTGTTATATCCAAAATTAAGGGCTCCAGTTTTGGGTGTTTGGCATCAGAGCCTTTGATGCATTATTATTAAAAGAAAGACATTTTATAAAATACTGATAACTTGTAACAAATTTGCCAGATTAATTTATATATTAAGTGTGATATTATATATGGCATAATTAGAAGCAGTGCTGAGCAAATAGTGAATACCACTGATATTATACTACATTTGTTTTAAGCATGAAAAATGGGAATAAAGACATGTTAAACATCTTAAACAATGAAATGTTAATGTTAACATTACAATGAAATGTAATGTTAACAAACAATGAAATGTTAACAATGTTAACAATGTTCATGTTAAACAATGAAATTTACAGGATTAGGAAGACAGTTGTATTTGCAGAGTGAAAGCCAGGAGGTAACAATGTTCTAAACTTCTACCATGATGATCAAAATGGATTTTGTTATCATTATAAAAGATAAGAAAAATTTAAAACAGAGATGGAAATTAGTGAGATAAAAGATGGATAATATTTGGAAAGAGATGTGTGTGTGTGTGTGTGTGTGTGTGTGTAAAGCAGAATAGGGATAGTAATAAAGTGATGAAATTAATATTTTTCAAATTTAAGTATATTAAATTATAGCCCATATAAGATAGAATACTTGGCAAAAAACAATATATTGTTTTCACACCCAAAATGTTACTTGGTCATTCTTTCTACCTCTATGTATCTATGTATCTATCTATCATCCATCTATATCTATTATTTATTTTCGTGTATGTATATCTACTTTTAAGTTGGTTCTAAACACATATGGAGAATAATCTTTGGGGATGGATGGATGTCCAATATAGGCATTAGAATAAGAATAATTACCACCCACAGATATCACATGTACTTACAATTCATTGCTGCACTAACAGCTTAGACCATACTTGCAAGGTGAACAAGTTCAATGATAAATATCTCATAAATTTCAATAGATTAGCATAACAAAACAGATTTCCTCTGCTTGGTGTTTGTTTTTTTGTCAGTCAGACACCACTTGAATAATTATTTCCTCATATGTTGGAGATTTTTTTGTTAAAATAAAAGTGAGTAAGTTTCAAATCCAGGTATTTTCTAACATTACCTATTCATACCTTGAGTACCTCTGCACAAAAGAGTAAGGTAAATGAGAGCATAGAAATAGGAAATCTTGGCTTGGATGTTACCCACACACTGATATTCCATAGTTTATAATTGATAGTACAGTTTCCATTATGAGAAAGTACCTGGGGAGTTGCTTACTGAATGTAGGACAATGCGTCAGTATATCCTACATGTTATAAAAGAGGAGGAGTGACTTACATTTAGGGGGATGAACTGCAGTCTCCGCTACAGCCTTCTGTTCTGGACAGAAAAACTATCAATGGACTTGCTATCAATCATAGACCCAATCAATCAGTCTCCAAGAAATAACTCAAAACATAATCATGTTTCATCACATGACTTCCTGGTAAGGGGACCTCTCTATCAAATCATGATATGGCTCATAGATTTCAACCTACCAATTAAAATATTTGTTTATCCCTTATACTTCACAGGTGCTGTAGATATCGATTGATCGCTTTGTGTGCTGTGAATGTGTTGCTCTGATTTGGTTGATAAATAAAATGCTGATTGGCCAGTAGCCAGGCAGGAAGTATAGTATAGGCGGGACAAGCAGAGAGGAGAATTCTGGGAACAGGAAGGCTGAGTCAGGAGATGCCAGCCTGTCATCCAGGAAGCAGCATGCAAGAGGCAACAGGTAAAGCCACAGAACATGTGGTAACATATAGATTAACAGAAATGGGCTGAGTTTAAGTGTAAGAGCTAGTCAGTGGTAGGCCTGAGCTAATGGCCAAGCAGCTTAATTAATATATGCTTCTGAGTGATTATTTTATAAGTGATTGTGGGGTCCGTGGGGCTAGGCAGGACTGGAGAAAATTTCAGCTACACACAGGGCCAACCACTATAGAAAAATATCAGGAAAAATAACCACTATTTAGGAATTTGGAATAACAAGGATATTAATGAACTACCTTATAAGCAAGCACTTGCAAAAGCAATCTCCAAGCAAGAGTGATATTCCTTCTGTTCATTCTACAGCTGATTTCCCCCATGTTGGTAGTCATTCATGCTGTTATTACTACCACATAACAAAGTATTTTTGGTTCATTATTATTCTTGATAATTTGTAAATTAAATTTTGTGGAACATTTTTTTCCATCCATATCTCAGTGTTTCCTGCCAATTTGTGCAAGATTTTACAGTTGTATGAACTTTCAGACCAGGCTCAAAAATTTATGACTGGGCTTCCTCAAAGACATTTTCCAAAATGATAATAACAAAAACAGTAGTAGGAGGTTCTCAGCCTAACTTTTTCTGAGTACCAATAAAACACTCAAAATTCCGTACTAGCTAGAACTAGCTTGGCTTCTCTCTTTGCTAACTCACCCTTATGTCTTCTCCCACATCAGATCTTATGGGAGTGCTTCTCTTGAGGTCATCTGAACAGACATATTATGTGATGTGATGATCAGTTTAATGTGTTAACCAATGAGCCAATAAAACACTAAAGTTCATGGCTTTGTGGAGAGATTTTTTCTGTGTGTGTGATTCACACCTACAACCACTTTAAGATATCATGTTAGCTTGCACAACCTAGTTAGGCCTGAGTAGACCAGATCTAAAGCTGCCTTGAAGAAGACGACATTTATCTGTGAATTGCATCTTCAAATCTTGTTAAGGATGCCAACCCACCCTTTCTGGGGACCTGCTTCAAGAATTTCAGACTTAACTCATCAACAATACAATCATATGAACTCATTTTGCTAGTGTGTATTTTCAAATGTATGTCTTACTTGCTCTATTGCTTTTGTTCAGCTTAGCTGTTGCAAATGAATTGTTTTCTGATATTATTTGGCTGTTGGGCTGATGTCTCAAATATTTTTTCCAGCCTCTCTCATACATTTTGAGGTCCACAAAAAGTCCTGAAATTACAGTCAATGTGCAGTAGAATACCCAAAAATGCAATGCCTTAGATAGAAATTTTATTTTGCTCATGATTTTATGAATCCGGAGTCCATTTGTTAGGTCATTGTGACTCAGGTACACATAATTTCAACAGAGTATATTTAATCTGTGCTTTTGTTTCTTTATCTTTATAATCAGTCTAATAACTGCACAAGTTTAAATGGATAAAACACTTAGAACTGCCCAGACTTTATAGGAAATATAAAATAAAGTAAGACAGTAATCTGTTTTTAATTCATGCTTCTCTGTTCCTCTATCCCATCATTTTCCCCAGTATTTCTTCTTACCATTTTTAAAATATGGAAGGCAGAATGTACCCTAATTTATGACAATGCTTATATATGGAAGATGAGATAAAATGAAGAATAAATTATTCACTGATTTAATTTGTAAATGTACTTTTATTTATAAAACAAAACAAATACAAAAATTATTAATTTTCATAAGCCTACTACAGATAGTGACTACAAGTACATTTGCATAGTATTCTAATAAGGTGCATGTACACAAACAGTCTCAAAATATACTGAGGCTTTTGAAAACTAAGTGTTCATGTATACTGGCCCTATTGTGCATTGATAACCCAAGAGTTAAGAGGTAGATTCCAACAACCAACTTATTAGAGTTTTAGAACACCCTGTCTCCTATCATCAAAGCAAACAGTTTTAATTGTAAGCTCTCAAATATATTATATGTATTGCTTGTCTGGCCAAATTTAAAATAGAAATGGCCTGAGGTTAGCATTTTAAGGAGGGAAAAGGAGACATTTTTCTCTCTATGATTCTTAAGTAATTAACATAACTTATAGTGAGGTACCTGCTTGCATCAGCAAGAAGCAAGGAGTCCAACCATCTGGGCTTGCAGGGCATGCCAGTGAAACTTGTTCATGTTATTTAGAGAGCTGTCTCTAAGAAGGGAGTCTTCTACTCTGGAATTTAAAAGGACCCTGATTTTAGCTAAAATCATGTCATTTGTAGCAGCAGGAGACCATTAGAGACATCCACAACTAGTCAAAATGCTGAGAACAACTCACCATGAGTGCCCAACACCAACTGATGCATCTACAAAACAGCTTCTATACCCAAGGCTCAGAGAATATTATAGAATATTATAGAATCCAAGACCAAGAGAACCAAGATGTAATAGATAGTGTCTTCTACATTTGATTAGGAAGCTGCACTCATAAAATCTCAATATGGTTGCCTTAACAATGAATGGAAAAGTGACTACCAGTTGACATGCCAATGCAGGTGGAAGAAATCCTACAAGGCCTTAACTCTAGGTGAAGATCTACAGACAATTAATGACTCCTGGGTGAAGGGAAGTCAATCTCCCTGATAGCTTATCAAGTCCCAAGTTCTCAGCTCTAAACACATACACTTGTGAGCAACACCAAATGATGTGTATGTATTTGATGTATACATATATGTTTATGTGTGTCTGTATACATATAGGTATAATGTATATGTATGGGGACAGGGTGATAAGCAGCGATTGGGGCTCTTGAGTTTGATGGAAAAGAAAATACAGCTATTATGATCTTCCAAATCAAAACAAGCCAATGCTTATATATAAGTCAATGATTTTATATATATATATGAGAGACAGACAGACAGACAGACAGACAGACAGAAATTAGATAGTGTTTCATGAATTGAAGCATTCAAGGAGAAAATAATGAGTGATTTTTTTCAAAGTTAAACTGAAAACAGTAATAGTAATCACTGAGATTATTATATACAGCAAGTAGGGCATTTTCAATGGTATTACACTGAGAAGTTATAGAAAATAAATAAGCAAATCAAAACATCATTTCAAAATGGATAAGAACACCTATTTTATTGTGTTTTATGTTTGATGTAGCAGGGTCCTGTGCTGTTGTTCCCTTTGGAGGAGGGGGCCAAGTAGGCACAGAGTTAAACCACACAGACTCCAGGAGAATGTGGAAACAACAAGCTCAGTTTATTCAGGAAGAGGCAAGCCTTATATACCCTCCACCCCACCATTGGGGGAAGTCTGATGAATATGCATCTGCTGGTGTGACATGGCTGCCTCTCATTGATCCAGGTCATCTCCAAATCATGTTTCATCTGCTGTTGCTAAGGCCCTTAGGCAGACACATGTTGGCTCTCAGAAAGTATCTTTTTTACTTGTTTGGGCAGGCTGGCCCTCAAGCCTGTTAGGGATGAGTTATCACACAGTTTATTACTAACAGACATGCAACAAGATCTTGCCAAACAGGTAGTCATATTAGATATTAAAGAACCATGAAAGTCAGGAGTTTTCCTTAAAATGAAATGCATATAGATCATGGAGCTTCTTAAATGAGATAAAAGCGAACATTGAGAGAATCAATGCAACTTACTGAATATTGAGTGTTTTATGATGTGCTGTAATTTAAAGACTTTCCTTAGTGGAAAAAAAACTGAAATACTCTAGACAATTTAAGAAATATTGTATAATGGAAGAAAAAAACTTTCCATATCCTGAAAAAAATATCATACTAAAAAATGAAAGATTAATAGAATATAAATCATGTACTATCTGAATTTCTTTAAACTTTTAGATGTCATAAATATTTTTATTTTTTAAAGTTTTTATTAGTTCATTGAGAATTTCATACAGTATGTTTTGATCAAATTCACCTCTACAAGTCTTCCCTAAATAACACATTCCCTGCTCATTCAAGTTTGTCATATACATATTCATCATATATATATACATCATGTGTGTAAAGCTCTGGTTGTTCTGGAACTCTCTCTGTAGACCAGACTGGCCTAGAGCACACAGAGATCTGCCTGCCTCTGCCTCATGAGTAATGAATCGGATTAAAGTTGTGTACCACCATTAACAATCCTTCAAAAACTTCTGTTTAACTCTAATGAGGATTTCTACATAGGCCATAAAGTGGTTGGAGGTACGCAAATTGATAACAAAGTGATTCCGGAAAGAGTTTTGTGGTTAAAAGGTCCAAATTGCTTAGAAATGACTAATATGTATCTTTATAAAATGTCTTATTTGGTAAAATGATAAACAAAAGATTAATTAATGTTTAAATTAATACTTTGCAAATGTAAAGTTAAGGTGTCATCTTAGTTTCTTTTCCAATTGCTGTGATACAATGTACAGAAAAAGGAACTTAAGAAAAAGAATATTTTATTTCCACTGGCATTTCCAAAGGGCCTTCTTCCAGATGATTCTAGGTTCTGTCAAGTTGAAAATTAACACTAAATATGTGGGGTGGGGACAGTTATTGTCTACTCTCTCTGATAAGGAAAAATAGCAGAGTAAAAGGAATTAGTTTGTGATCAAAAATTTCCTTTATTTTTTTTGTCATGAATCATGATGGAGTTTAAGAGACTAAGAATCCCTTTTTAAAAATTTATTTTTAATGATCTTACAAACTAGTGAGTTTCCATGAGGCTTCTTTATACATTCTTGGTTTGGTTATCCTGTTCTTTCTTCTCTCCCCAGTCTCCCCTACTTAAGCACTAAACCTCCGGAATCATCCTATTCTTTCATGTCACAAGTGTTTTACTATGGCTCTAATCATATGTTTACTTAGGTTACAACATCATAGGTTTCGAGACAGACTTTTTTATATACACATTCCATTATAATTGCCTCTTTTCTAACCCAATCCTACGTTTCCTCTCGCTCTAGACCACTTCTGCTTGAACGTTTTCACCATCAGTATTCTTCCTCTCTTTTATTTTACCTACGTGCTACCATCCTCCCTCTTCTAATGCAGTCTCTCCCAAATGACCCTTTTATTGTTTCCTGGCTTCCAAATGCCAACCAAATTAAACACACAAAATATTCAATTTGAATCTAGGATCCCCAAATGAAAGAGAACACACAGAAGTATTCTTTCTAGGCTCAGATGGCCTCACCCCATGTATAATTTTCCCAAATTCCATCCATTTCAATGCAAAGTTAATGATTTCAACTTTATTTATAGCTGAGAAATATTCCCTTGTCTCTCATTCTATTTATATAACACATTTTCATTATATCATCATCAGTCAATGAACATCTAGGTTAGTTCTTTTTCCTAGATAATACAAACAGCAACAATGAACATGGACAGGCAATTGTAGTAGAATATGAAGTCAGGTAAGCATATTTCTTGGTGTATTCTAGATGGGTTATATGATAGTTCCAGTTCTAGATTTTGAGAACCCTCCAGACAGATTACCAAAGTGTCTCTGCTAGGTTTTACTCACACCAGCAGTATATAAATGTTCCTCTCTCCCCCTATCTATATTAGCACTTGTTGTATTTATTGTTACTTGACAATGGCCATTCTTACTGGGGTGAGATACAATCTTGCATAGAAAGAGTTTGAATGAGGGAATAACAGTTGGATATGATCAAAGTACATTGTATATATAATCTTCAAAGCATAAAAATGTTCACAAAAAGAGAGTAAGAGCTACTGGCTTTAACAGGAAGCTTGTGAAGATGTAAAAGGCTAGTAAGGAAGCATCTCCAGTAACAGTCACCTAGAGAAGATGAAGAGAGAACAATGTTCTTTGGCACTGAGTGGCAGACACAGGCAGAGAGCAAAAAGTGTAGACTAAACACTGTCCCTAATGGACATAGATCTGGAAATCAGTGGATATGAGCACTGTTGAGTCTTCTACTCTGTACCCAATTTCATTCACTCAAAATGTTTTTTTTTTTTTATGGTGGATTAGACAATATCTGAGTAGTAAGATTGCTTTAAAAACTTGATGTTTAAATTGAAGACTACAGATTAAAGTAAACATAAGTGATAAGTATGTTAAAAAATAAGTGAAATGGATCTGATGTAAAAGAAGAGGACATAGAGGGAATTACAGGAAATTTGGAGGAGTAGAGATAATCACTAATTAGGACTGTGCTTCACAAAGGAATAGCTGTTATCAAATAGCTGTGTTGGCCCAGAGGTGCTGACCATCTCCTCCTACTTGTCTTTTATCTTCCCTACTTTTTCCTCTCCATCTCTCTCATGTTTCTTCCATTCCTTCTCCACCATCACAGCTAGCCTTTTCTTTTTTCCTTTCTTTTCTCTTGTGTTTGCAGTGTTTTTAATGAGTATGTTAAAGCCCCAGTTTGCCCCATTTTCCAATTTACAATGCTGTCAACTAAGAAGTATAATAAGCAAGAGATAATAAAAGTGTGTGTGTGTGTGTGTGTGTGTGTGTGTGTGTGTGTGTGTGTGTGCAACATGCACATGCATAGAGAAGAATGTTAGGTATCCTGCTCTATCATTACTGCCTCATCTCTTGACACAGGGTCCTTCACTAAATTTGGAGCCAGGCTGGCAACAAGTAAGCTCCAGTGACTCTGCACTGCTCCTAGCACTGGGATTGCAGAAATCATGGCTACACTGCATTTTCCACATGGATTTTTATTAAAATACAGGTCCTCATGTGTGTACAGCAAGTTTTCTTACCCACTAAGTCATCTCTGGTTCCCTAGACTGCCATTTTTAAACTCTGATGTAGAGGGTTTAATTGCATCAGTTAAAAGTATTTAATTCAGCACTAAGAACAATGAAAACAGGCTATTGAGTTACTAGTTCCATTAAGATGTATTAATAAAATGTAATTGAGGCATTCCATAGGAATCAACCTTCTATGCATTCCTCTGATGCCCAATCGAGGAAGTGGTGCTTATATTGAGTGCATCTTTTAGGACTTCTTAACTTTACTGACTAGTAGCATTTTTTGTTGTTGTTGCCAGTATTTAATGTAGTACGCAGCTTTAAACTGAGAATTGTCACATCTATATGATTAAGTGAATGAGAAAATTATTCAGAATATCTGCAAATACTTCCTAAGTATAAGATCCACTGTAAAAAATGATATTGTGGATATCCCACTGCCAGAAGCATATGGAGTTAGACTGCACACAATCAAAGGCATTAAATTGTAAAGAACAACCCTGCTAGTCCCCCCAGGGTATGACCTAGATAAAGCAATAGTTAGTTTCATCTTTAATTTAAGTACTTCTAAGACAGGGTGAAATCCATTATTAAAATCTTCACTGTGGCTCAATCTATTTTAAACTATGTCCTTAACCAAGTTGGATACTGTAGAGATGTGGAAATATAATTCTTTCCATTGTTGTGCATGTCCTTTGAAATCTTCACCCTCTGAGTCCACTTATGGAGAAGAATTAATCATATTTTCAGTTATTAAATATGTTCCATATCCAGAACCATGGAGAACTTTATTATTTTAGCTAAGGGGATTGCTCTCCTCATAACAAGTTTTCATTATCTTTTTAGGTTCCCTTTTTTTCAACAGAGAGCACTGAACATGCAAAGTATTAATGGATCTGTTTTAACTTGTGAATCAATAGCCAGACACTACTGGAGCTGTAAGAGTCTTAGGAAAGATCAGAGATAAAATGAGAGTATTTTTATAGATTATATCTCTCAAAATTAATCATTATTGAACATTTAATAAATTTTAGAATCAGAACTTTAGACCCTTTACTATTGACTACTTCGGTACACTATTTCAATATAAATAAAATAAAATCACAAGTTCTACTTTACCGTTTTGGAAAAAGGAGCCCATCCATGGTTATGAACTAGTACACTTTGTTGTTGCTTACCTTGACTCTTCCTTTGGGTAACTAGACTTCGTGAAGAATAATAATGATAGGTTTCATTATGAAGTGTCACCCTTAGAGACATATATGTGATAGAGCTCTGTTCTCTACTGGTAGAACTATTTTGGAAGGCTCTGAAAACCTTAAGAGGCGGGCATGGGTGCAGCAAGTAGGTAAGTGAAAATTGTGATTTGAAGACCCTATTTTATCTTACTCATCTTTTCCTCACCCTTTCCAATTCTTGTATATCAAAAGGTGAAACTGTAGCATGAATCTTAAAAGTTCTTATTAATAAAATCAAACCTGAGGCAGGTATTTGGGTGAACACTGGAAGGTCAGAGAGACAGAATAAGCCACAGCTACCTCACCATGCCGGATCCTCAGCTGGACTTGTTTCCTCAGACTGGAGAGGTCTCTGAGTCCTCATCCAGAATGGGTCTCAGCTGAACTGCTGCTAGAAGCCTGAAAGCTTAACCAGGCCAAATGCTTCTCCAGGCCAAATACTTAACCAGGCCAAATGCCTCTAGTTTCTGGTCCTCACCCCTTATATACCTTTCTGCTTTCTACCACTACTCCCTGGGATTGAAGGCTTACTTTCTGGGATTAAAGGCGTGAGTCATCATACTTGACTGTATCCTTGAACACATGGATTTCTGCCTCTGGAATGCTAGGATTAAAGGTGTGTGCTACCACTGCCTAACCTCTGATTAATATTGTGGCTGTTCTGTCTCTGACCCCAGATAAGTTTATTAGCATGCACAATATTTGGGGGAATACAATACCACATTAAACACATTGCATTCATACACCTCTGCTACTGTCACGTTCTGTCCAAACACATGGTGACTAACAATCATGGGTTGAATCCATGAACTATAAGCCAGAATGCCTCTTCCCTTCTGAGTTTTCTGTGTCAGATATTTGATAGTAGAAACACACGGATAACTTCTACTAGGAAAACTACTTGAAAAATAGGGATCAATATACTTATTTTATTGTGTTCCAGTGCAGCAGCCTAAAAAGCATTGTTCTATTGGTGTGAAGAGAAACCATGACCACAACCGCTCTTTATTAAGGAAAACATTACCCGGGGTCTTGCTTCTAGTTTCAGAGGCTTAGTTCATTGTTTCCCTGGTGGGAAGTGTGGAGGCAAGAATGGCAGCATGGTGCTGAAGAAATGACTAAGAGCTGCCTCCTGATCCACAGGCAGAGAAAGAGAATGGGCTTGGCACAGTCTTTTGAAACCTTAACATTCACCTCCATGACATACTTCCTCCAACCGGGCCACACCTTCTCCAACAAGGTCATCCCTCCTAATCCTTGTAATCCTTTTAAATAGTTTCACTCTCTGGAGGCTAAGCATTCAAATATATGAGCTGATGGGTGTAGGGCATCCTTATCCAAACCACTACAACAACCACCTTTCTAAGTTATTTCAACAGTCTGGACAATGAAAGTATGCCATCTTATGTGACTAAAATGGATAGGAGTTAAATTAAATAAGGGAATGGATCTGGAGTTTTTTTTCCCCCCGCAAATATATAAGGTTGTACTTTTCCACTTTATAATTATTATGATAACAATTAAACAAATTTTAGAATAAATACTGATCTTAATCCCTGAGCTGCTGTGGATAGCAATCATGACAGATTAGATGATGTTACACACTCCATATTCCCAATACCTAAAGCTTGAAGAACAGAAAATTACTGTTGCTTGTACCATGTTCCTGGAAAATCACTACAATGTGGAAGACACAATACATGACCAAGGTTGATGAGGAAGCTAAACTTGGAATAGTGAGCATTTTTGTCATATTGGGATACTGGCAATAATTCCAAGTCAACATTCTCAGAAGATAGCCTGCTAACAGTGTGTAGGAGTGAATTCTTTCTAGGGTTGATGCATAGCATCAGAAAGAAACAATTTTCTCACAATGCTTTAGGATGTAAGTCCAGAGTCAAGAAGGTGCTGAATTGTTTCTTCTGACATCTCCATCCTTGTTTGTTAAATGAATCCCCCTAAGGTATCTTCATATAATATCCCCTTACATGTGTGTCTTAATATCATCTCCTCTTCTGTTGAGGTCACCACTCATACTAAAGTACACTCTACTCTGATTAGATTATTTTTAGTGCAATCAGTTCTTTGTTCAAAGATGTTTTTGTTATTTTATTTTTTAAAGTACACATGTACCTGTATGGGTAGATGCACATGAGTTCAGAGCTTGATGAAGCAAGAAGAGTGCATTGGATCCCTAGGACCAGGGTTACAAATGGTTTGAGGTGCTCAATGTATGTGCGGGAAACCAAACTTGGGTCCTTTACAAAAACATTAACCATTCTTAGCTGCAGAATCATCTCTCCAGCCCCATATAATCATATATTTAAAGAACTTATACAACTAAAATACAGTATTGTGTAGAGGTAATGGTGTGGGATAAGATGCTCATTTAAGAAATAATTAAGGATAAAATTTAGTCAATTACAGAGCCCTACCAAACAGAGGACCTGATGAAAGAGGTGAACAGCTTCATTAACTACCTCAAGTATCATTGCCTATTATGCTGAAGTATCTCATCTATAGATGATACTGAATAAATAAAGGCATTAATAACTTCCTTCCTTTGGGTTGAAATTACTAAAAATTGTCCTCATTTTTTGTTTGTTCTCTAGTGTCAGTTTCTAAATAAATCTACCGTATGACTCAACTATTCACAAAATACTTGATATCCTACTCCACAGGTACCAGATCTGCCATGTTTATTGTTGCCTATTATAACACATAGGAGATGGAAACAACCTAGATGTGCTTTAACTAATGAATGGATAATGAAAAAGTGGTACATGAACACAGTGGAATACAGCTAAATACAACTGTAAAGAAATGAAATCAAGAAATTTGCAGACAAATGGATAGACCTGGAAAAAAAATACATTGTGTTATGAACCCGGACCACAGTAGACAAATGCAACATATTCTCTCTCATTGGCAGTTCCTAGATAGAAATCTTCAGATATTTAGTTTATTTAGCACCCCTCATTAAAGTAGCTTACCATTTCAGAAAATAGAGACTATCACAGAAAATCATCACTGGATACAACACAGTGATCAACAGATTGTGGGGAATGCAGCCCCAGTGTATATATCTGCATCAGAGACCCTGTGTCTATGACTCAGGGAACATCAAAGCCCTGGAGTACCAGGAAGTCAGCTATGAAATATTTTCTCACAGAAATGGCTGCATAGATAAGATTTGAACAATGGGAGTATCAGTACACATGGTAACACAGAAGGGGAAATTTTTCACAGGACCACATCCTTGTTTAAGGAACTATAAGCAACTGATGACTGCTAAGAGTGGTAGAGTCAGCCTCTTCCAGGCATGAGTCTCTTAACTGGTTGTCCAATATAAAGTGGCTATGCCTGGAACCACATGAACACAAAAAACAAAAACAGACTCAGCAGGTTGTATTTATATATTTATGCATACATTACACATATATGTGTTATATATGCATGGAACAATAGTAATCGGGTAGAAAAGGCTATTAGTTTGAGAGTAGGGGAAGATGTGGACTGAGTTGGAGACAGGGGCTAGAAAGAGGGAAGGTAAGTGGAAAGTAATGGAACTATATTTTAATTAAAAAATATAAAAAGTAAAAAAAATGTATATAAAAATAAAATATAAAACATCTCAAAACGTATATATATATATATATATAATCACATATGTGCATATAATTTCAGAAAATCATATACCATCCAAGACCAAAAGTCTATTTCAGAGATCACAGAGTATAATCCATCAGGAAATATCTTAGAAAGCAGACATATTACTTGGCTCATTAAAGCATGAGCTTGCTCAACTTAGAATGAAACTGTCTCAGTTAGGTTAGTTAAATAGAAAGAAGGGGGAAGCTACCAGCAAGGCAATTTATTCTCCCACTATTCCATCTCAAATGCTGGTTTAACATTACACGGAACACAAGAGTATTAAAGCAGATTTGTTCCCCTGTGTGAGCACTTCACTGATAATTTGTTCCATCCGTTAAGGGAAGCAGAAGCTCTAGGGAATTCCTTTAAATTTATCAATGAAATAGCATCATTACTTTGTCTGTGACTCATTAACGATATAATCTCATCTTGGTTCCCACTATCAGTGAATGGAAAAGAATATTGATCAGTTGTTTTAGAAATAGAATGAAGGCTTCAGTTTCATGATTGTATAATAACAGCATAATGGGAAAGAATGGGAAAGAGGCATTGTTATTATTTCAGATATAGAACAAACAACCTTGACATTCTGAAGAATAAATTGGGTATGTTTTAATAAATTTTTCTCTCTGCAATATGGGTATGGGAACTGGGGTATACAAGAGAACTCAGTTCTTTAAAAATATAAAAGAATATTCAAAAAGTCTTGTCAAGAACTCTATTACATTATTTTATTTGAAACACTAGTTTTTAAATTTTTTATTTATAATATTTCTAATATTTTAGAAATTGTAAGCTTGATCATAATGTAAGGGCATTATTTTGATTCCTATAAAACGAAATGAAATTTCCACCTCAAGATATTTCTGTCAGTTTCTACACTCTGGCAGAAAAATGTAATATAGGAAATGTCATCATGCAGTCATTTTGAGGTTTTGTAAGTCATTTTAGGTTTAAATTCAGTCATATCTGAAATTCTCAGAAGGAAGTGAAAGTTTCACCTGCAGTATGCCACTCAGATGAATTCTTTTCCCAAGCCCCAGGGATGTCTCTTTTCTCTTGCTGACCAGAGTGAGCACCAACTCTTGTCAGTCCCCAGAATGCCGTGACAATATACTTCAAATAGAGCCTTTCTCAGTGGCTTTGCATTCTTGACCTTTGCCTAGGAACATATGGAAAGTTTCTCCATTCACTCCAATGAAACATACATTTCAAGACCTACCAGTCAAGGCTGGGGTGGAGTCCAGGTACTTGGCTCCGGATTGCATTAAAATGCCTTGTGGTTTCCTTTATAACTCAAATGATCTCTATTTTTCTATGGTGATATTTTATTTGTACTGTAATGTGATTTTATTTGTATGTTAATAAATAAAGTTGCCTGGGGGTCAGAGCTAATATCAAGCCATAGCAGAAGCTAGGCGGTGGTGGTGCACGCCTTTAATCCCAGCACTTGGGAGGCAGAGCTAGGTGGATCTCTGTGTGTTCAAGGATACAGCCAGCATGGAGACACACAACTTTAATCTCAATACCAACCATAGAAGACCTGGAGGTCTGTACAGACAGGCAGTGACGAGGAGGTCATGTGGTTGAGTTTACAACCAATGAGAAGGCAGAACGGAAAGTCAATAAAAAGGACAAACACACAGGAAGTAGGTCTCTTGAGGAGAGGTAGGACAGCAGTGGCAGTGAAGGGTAAAGTTTTTAATCTCAGCTCTTAGATATTGCTCTGACCTCTTGGCTTTTAACTCTGTATTTGGCTCTGTGTTTCTTATTTAACAAGACGGTTACATCTACATCTTTCCAACGTCTTATTTTGTCTGTGAATAATATTTGTTAGAGGAGGGAGTTTCGTACAACCTGCCAAAAGATGGGGCTTTGGGGATTAACTGGAAAAGGATAGCATGGTGGCTCTTGGTGCTACACGCCTTTTCCTTGAAACAGTGGAGGCTTCTTAAGGATCAGTAGGCAGAAAGAGTGTCTCAGGGCAATGCAGGGATCATCAGGATTGAAAAACAAAATCAACCTGCATGACCTGCTTGACCGTTTCTCTCCTCATGTTAAGTTTAGGAATTGTTTAGGGTTTAGCAGAATTCTGGAAGAGAAAGAAGGCAAGCTTTGGAGGGTTTACATCTTAGTTTGCCACTTTAAAGCTCTGACATGTTTTCCAATATATTTGTTTTCTGAAATATTTCAAAAGTATTTGTATTTAGGATTGCATGCAAACAGCCCACATACTGGGCAGTGTGTAATCTC
The DNA here is from genome assembly GCA_902168405.1 of Peromyscus aztecus. NCBI lineage: Eukaryota > Metazoa > Chordata > Mammalia > Rodentia > Cricetidae > Peromyscus > Peromyscus aztecus. Next base: position 24,732 of record CABHPQ010172039.1, on the reverse strand, counting down.
TAACTAACACATGGTAGCTATCATCACTGACATCAGAATTTTATGTTGTACTAAGCAGCTCTTGGTAGGCTTTTTTTTCCTAGTGACTTTGCTTTGCTTTCTCTTTGTATAACTCAAAATGCGACTTCTAACATCACCATTTACTGTCCCAAACTCTTATTTTTTCTGTTATCATGAATCAGGCAGAGCCAAGCAGCTTCCTTTGCACTCAATTTCTTCCACTTCATTTTCTCCATTGTTCTTATTTCACTTTTAAAAGCCATTCTCTTATGGTTTAGGACAGTTAGAATCCAAAGCAGATTTTCCTTTTTATCAGCATGACAGGTCATTAAGATTCTATAGTATTGTATGTTTGCTATACCACTGAGGTTTAATTCTTCCCTTTCCTTTCCTCATGGGACTAAAATACTTTTCCTAAGTGGTTTCACAAAAATAAAAATAAAAATGGTTTTTCCCTTGGTTTGAAATGGTGTGAGATAACCTGAAAAGGCTAAACTGAAACCAAGACATATGAGATATCTACTGTCTGTTTTATGTGTTGTTCACTGTGACTGCAGTCACCTCAGTTATTAAATAGTTAATTTGAACTAAGTTACCTCCAAGAGTTTCCATTCTAATTCAACTGGTGCCTGTCTTGGTCTGGTTTTTAGTAAGACTGAGATCAGCAGTCTTTAATCACCTCTGCTTTAGACATTACCCCAGGCATTTCACATATAGCACTTTTTTGATGCCCCCTGTAGTAAGGGATGTTTAAGTTGCACTTTACAGATTAGGAAACAGAACATTAGTGAAGCTAAATGCCTTAAATGAGGTCATAAAAGTAGGGGATCATAGAAATTGTTTTAGTAGAAACTATGACTTCCTGGCTCCAAACACTGCTGTATAATAATTACTGTCTTTGCTTTTTAATATACTCTTGATTTTTATCTCCTAGTGTTTTAGTTTTTGACTATTATTATAATGTTTCTTAAAGAACATTTCTTCTAATAATCTTTTGAAGGCTGAACACAGAACAAGTATCTAACATCAAAATTGGAGAAGCAATACATTTGAAAATAATTGTAGCTAATGTTAAGAATGCTTAGAATGCTTAATTTTTATGTAATATGAAATGTATTAATGACACAGTTATAACTTTGATAAGATTATCAAATTATTTTCTGCAATAGCTGACCTAGAAAACTGAAACCTTTTTATTGTTAATAAACTATATTTAAGCTGAAATCTGGTAAAAAGAGATTAATAAAACTAAGGAATGTTAGAGAGTAATTTCACACATTTTAGCATATTCCAAAAAGGATTCTTACTTAAAATACTCTGCTTGAATAGGCTGCAAGTCTATGTGAAGACACATTATCATCTTTAAACACCTTCCCAGCATCATATTTCACTCACCAGAATTTTCTTCTGATACAAAGTTTTGAGGAACAGAAATTTTATTTGGAACAACAGCAGCAACACATAAAGACCCCTATACACTATGTGAACGTTCAAACACATGATAAGCTTATCCAAAAAGGTTAAAAATAGAATGCAAATATGTGTTGCTCATTATTAAGTAAACAAAATATGTATAAAGAACATGTACAGGTAAGGAGGAAGTGGGAGCTAAGCTTCTCTCTTGTTGACAGACACAATTGGTTATGTACATAAATTCTACTCACTTTCCACTGTGTACATGTGTGAAAGTTATTTTTCCTCTCTAAATAAAAGTACCTCACATGCAAGTAACTAATTTTATAGGCATACTGAACAAGAAGTTAACCCACAAGAAGTTCCTGACACATTTCCTATGCTATGATGAATGTTTATGATTTCTAGTTATGGAAGCTGCCTTTTTTAAGTAAGAAAAGTAGACCAACAGTAAAATAAATGGAATAACATATGATAGGAAAACTGAAAGTTTCACAATATTTGTTAGTATCCTTACTCCCCCATGAATAATAATTTCGAGACTTTAAAGCACTTAACAACTAACAAAATGGTTTAGAGACAATCAGAGGATGAGTGACTTTGGGAAGGTACCTTCTCATATCATGTCATTTATTCATCATTTCTCATTTTAACTACTTATTGGTGCAGTAAGCATTTGGCCTCTGCTATCTTCCTGCTTTAGATATTCCATTCATGTTGCTAGCAACGACCAAACAAGAAACTCTCCACAGAGTTTATCCACACCTCTATTTCGTGTGTTTTTGCTTTTGGATATATGTGGAATGACACCTAACATCTGAGAGCCGTGTTTTCCTCCACCCTGCCTCTTTCCATTAATCATTAGAGTTTCATTATGCCATTTATCTGACTCTAATGTAAGCCTTACCTATATTATTGACTTGACCCAGAGCATATTTTCTTGTTGTCTTCTTGTCATTCATTTTCCTTAAAAATTCAATCTAAATAGAACTTTGAAGCTACTCAAATCTTCTAGGCTTAGTTAATTTATTATCAATCTTCTCTCAAGTCCTTCCATACTTAATTTTATAGTAAAGAAGATAATACTTTATCAATATTCTATTTCCTTCACAATATGAACAGTGACCTAAGGACGAGGACCATGTCATCTGTTGATTCTCAAAATACCCATGTGCCTTTATAATGTCTGGGACACTTCAAAATGTTTGTTGAAAGTTAGACCAATCACATGAATCCATGAATTCATAAGACACTTATTGAATATATTTTAATCATGATAAGAGTTCACATCTTTGGAATCCCTAAAGGTTCTTAAAATATTAATATGAAAATTTAGATTTTTATTTTTAAGTTATTTATAACAGATATTTGTTCATTCTCCAGATACATTTTCTCCACCCCCTAGTAAAATACCTAATTTGTACTTCAGTATGTGGAAAGGTACATATAATGTGAAGTCATGCTTTTCTTTTTAGCTTCCCTGGCAGAATAACAGGGTCATATGATATACTTTAAGGAGAAGAATCATGTAGCTTTCTTCTCTGAAATAAAACTCTTGTGTATTTTCTTCTTGACCAATTAATTTTTCTGGAATGTTTTTGATTATTAGAGCAGGGTCACAATTATGAAGCCCTGTGGGGCTTTACATGATGCAGAAGCAGGGTAGAATGAATTCAGTGTCCCTGGGCATGCTTGGAACTCATTTGTAATATAAGCACTGAGGCGGCTGAAGCCAGAAAGTGGCAAGTTTGAGGGCAGCCAATGGAAATACTGAGACTATTTCAAAGTAAACAAACACTTAAGAGATCATTAATTGTGTAAAGCAGTGGCATTATACTGCATAATGGATACTTTTTAATTAAGTAATATTTTATTTTTTGAAATTAGAATAGATGGGTATTGAATTAAATCATTTTCCCTGTTTCTTTACCTCTTTCCAGCCATTCCATGTAACTTCCCCTCTCTTTCTCTCAAATTCAAAGCCTTATTTTCTTTAATTGTTGTTTTACACACACACACACACACACACCACACATACCACACACACACACACACACACACACACACACACACACACACACACACTCCTAAGCATATAAATACAACCAAAACGACAAGCTCAAGAATATTTCTATCATTTTAATCACTTTGTTTTCATCTTATGTTACATTTACTGTGAATCAAGCAGCAGAATTTAGGATGCAAATGACTATTAATGCTTTTAACATAAGTCTTAGCATACATGATGCATGACAATATTGACAAACTCATTTAATGTCACATGGCTAGTAGGCAGTTACATGTGGCAAAACACTAGGACTTATTCCATTCTAGCTCATGACATCAAGTACCGACAGTGTTTTGGTGCCCTTTTGTAGTCTTGTTTGTGGAGCATAAGAAGGTCTTCTCGGAATCTATCCATAAATACATTGTGTATTTTGTAGGACTAAAGAATCAATAAATGTCTGTTTCTTTCCCCACTAAGACCACCTCTGCTAGATTTGTGAACAGGGAACAATATCAGTCAAATCTTATCAGAATGCAGTAAAGCACTTGGATATCCTCTTGGGCAAGACACAGGTGTAGATAAGACAGAGAAATGTGTTATGTGACAAAGCAGCTCAATAAATGCACAGATACTGCCATATATGTTGTTTAATGAATCATTTTCCTTTGAAAAGATTCCTGGTATGATATATCACAAGATTCTCTATTTAGCCTACAATGCTTTATCTGTACATCAGATGAAGGTACATTTATCACATCTACAAGCAACACAACACTAGTAAGAGAAACTAATGTTGATGGGTGGAATAATTGAGGATCAAGAATTTCACCTACACACATTAAAACATTGTCCAAAATTAATAAGAAGGTTGAAAAATAAACCTTGAAAACTTCAATTCATTACAATGTGGTATATGGCAGAAGCACAGAAATGGGATCCATATGCAACCACAAGCTTTAATAATTTTATTGGAAAGCTTAATGGGAGGCGATGTTGATGAGGTAATATTGTAAAGCATTTTTGAGTTTGATAAAAATCCAGATTAAGGGTTTTTAGCATGATCTTTAGACATTAAAACTGGATCAGAGTCTGTGGAATGTTTCATTTATTTATTTTTCACTTTATTTTTAAAATTAAGTTTTCATTTAATCTTTTCCATACAACATATTTGAACATATTTTCCCTTCTTAATTCCCCTCAGATACTCCCCACTTCTCTATTTACCAAATTTCATATTCTTTCTGTCCCTTTTTCATAGAAAAATCTAATAAGCAAACTTTGAAAAACCAACAAAATAAAAATGTACTGAAAACAAAAAGTACACACACACACACACACACACACACACACACACACACACACACAGAGTCCATTTTATGTTGCTAACTACTCCTGGGCATGGAGTCTGTCCTGGAGTGTGATTGATATACTCAGTGAGGGTGACATCCCATTGGAGAAAACTGGTTTTCTTTTTCCCCAGTAGGTATAGATTGCAAATAACTTCTTGGTTAGTGTTGAGACTTTCTGATTATTTTACCTTTGCTGGCATTTTGTCTGATTTGAAAATGTATGGGTCTTGTGTGTGCTGTCACATTATTTGTGGGTTCATGGGAGCATCAGTTTTGTTGTATCTGAATGGCAATGTTTCATTGGAGTCACCAACCTCTGGCTCTTAAAATCTTCCCACTTCCTCTTCTGCATAGATCCCTGAGTTTTCAGGAGAGGGATTTAATTAAAGACTATTTAGGGTTGAATGTTTCAATGTCTCTCAGTCTAAGCATATTTTCTAGTTGTGGGTCCCTGTATCAGTTATTATCTCTCACAAGAAGAAGTTGCTCTGGTGACAGGTAAGTAATGCTCTTATCTATGGGTATAATGACACATTATTATGCATCATTTTATTGCTGTTTTTAGCAGAATAATAATAGTAGGTTTCCCCTAGGACTTATGACCTATTCAGTTTCAGGTCCTAGGGCATTTTAACAGTGTAGCATGCATTTCATCTCATGGAGTGAGTCTTACACCCAATCAAAAAGTGGTTGGTTTCTCCCATAGTATTTTTGCCACTATTACATCACTATATCTTGTGGGTAGATCTCTGTTTTGGGTCTCACAGTTTGTAAATAGGTAATATTAATGACTTCTTTTCTCCTCAAGTATTATACAAAGTATCTTGCAGCACCTTGATTGCTAGTCAGTAGGAGTGAAGCTTCTACTTGGGCACCAGCTCTATCTCTCCAAGTTCAGTTACATAAGTGATATCTTCAGCAATATTATTGAGAGGAACTAATAGCCTTGGAAGCAGCATTTGATGCTTGAGGATTTCTGAGGAACCCCTTTGTCCAATGATTCCATAAGCTGGAACAGTTCCTGGCACTAGAGGTTTTGCTTGCTTATATAAGATGTCTAGTGGGAGCATTCTCTCCTCTGTTATCCGGTAACCTCATTTAAATTAGTTTCACATATCTGTATATTTGAGAAAGAGCTGTGCTGTCTAGTCTTATGTCAACTTGACACAAGCTAGAGTCATCTGAGAGGAAGGAACTTCCACTGGGGGGAAAATGCCTCCTTAAGAAAGGGTTGTAGTCAGGCTTATGGTGTATTTTCTTAATTAGTGATTGATGGGGGAGGGCTCAGTCTGGGTGGTATTGGGTTTTATAAGAAAGCAGGCAGAGTTTCTATAAGAATCATGCCTCCATGGCCTCTGCTTTAGACCCTGGGTACAAATTGCTGCCCTGTACTTAGACGCTGGGTACAGAGTGCTGTCTTGTATTATTTATTGCTTTATGGGCTTTTGATGCTGTACTGCGATATGAAAGTATGAATGAAATAAACTCTGTACTCTTCAAGTTGCTTTTGGTTGTGATGTTCCACCGCAGCAATGGTAAACCTAACTAGGACAGATCCTACAATGGTAGGTTTCCCTATGACTTTTCAAAAGGCCTTTCTTGTTAGTTCTCCCTCCCATATTCCCTCATTTGCCCTGTCCTCACACACCCATCTCCATTTAACCTCCTGGTTTCCCTTTCATCCCTTTATGAGGCTAAGTCATATTTCCATTTCTTTGTAATATCCCTTCTTATCCCTGGTCCCTTAGTATGCATTCACACACACACACACACACACACACACACACACACACACACACACAC
>CABHPQ010172039.1:0-16796 GCA_902168405.1 Peromyscus aztecus | reverse complement strand
AGAGAGAGAGAGAGAGAGAGAGAGAGAGAGAGAGAGAGAGAGAGAGACAGCAAGACAGAGAGGAAGAGAAGTGTAGTGTCCAAGCAACAAATATTTAAGGATCCTTGAAACATTCCTAGACTCAGGAAAAGTACATACGTATATATTACATGACAGAACACCACATAAACAGGTTGGGAACTGGCATGTCAACGTTATTCCTAGAGCCTGTTCATAGATGAACCCAGTTTTAATTGATTTGGTCATCATTTGCCAAGGAATTCCCCCAGAGTACACATTCATATCAAAAATAGAAATGCCGTGTCCAGTTCCACTAGGGTGAAATCATTGATTTGTGCAAGATTTTCCTGTTTTTCCTTCAGCACTGACTGAGCTGTCCAGAAATGCTGAATCTATCTTGCTATATCTTCATGGTAGTTAGACTTACTGTCCTTGGAATAAGGTGAAGGTTTAACTGGGCTCTAGGGTTAAAATTTAATTCAACATTATTTCAACAATCAATTTAATTCTTAGCATACTATATATATTTTCAATCTCATGAGCCCCACTTTTTCCCTTTTACATATTTTCCTTGTATAAAGGAAGTGGTCTTTGAAGGTAATAAATCCCACAGTGGTTTGATACTGATTGCTAACAGTTTAATGTGTTCAACATTCAGGAAGCAGCCATAGAAATATATTTTAAAGTAATTTTGCCAATTAACTTTTGTTATGAAAAGACAATGTGCTTTTTGTTAAAAAGAATTACTTAGAAATACAAATGCTTAGCTCCTGTTAGTCACACTGCTCATAACATAATTATAAAGTGAAAGCATGAAAGAAAATAAATGGCACAAGTGTAGATTATGGAGCAAATTTTAACGAGTTTAAAACAGGTTGTTAAGGAGTAGGTAGTGACAAGAAGGGTTTAACTTTTCAGTTAGGTTCCATTATTGTTTCTAATAGAGTAAAGAACAAATATAACTGGGAATTTTGAACCCAAGTGAATAAAATCAGAAAGCATGACAAGTGACATACAAGGGTTATAACCCAGACTTGTAGAACTGATTCTTATTAGAGAGAATGACTTTTCACCTGGTATATTTGCTATGACAGCTAACACATTAGCCTGTCCAAAGTATGAGTCTATCGTTTAGAAACGCTTTTGGCCACAGAGATAGAAAAGATGGGTGCTCAATGTAAAGACCTCTGACATACTTATTAACGTGGGTAAGAGATGGAATGATCCCCAGAAGGAGTTAATCTGTGGCCATAACAGGTATGCTTCATGCCTTTGGTGCTACATCACTGGGCTTACCAGCTTGTTTTTTTAAGCAATTTTAAATTGCATCATCATCATTATCATTATTGTTATTGTATATATGTGTGTGGGTATGTGTGCCAGAGCACATGCATGAATGTCAGAGGACAACTTGTGGGAATCAGTTCACTCCTTTTCTTCTACATCTGGGTCCAGGTAATTGAACACAGGCATGGTGACAAGCACCCTTACTCATTGAGCCATCTTCCTGCCCTCTAGTTTTAATCATTCAACTAAAGCCTTACACATTAGTATTGTCACTTTTGGAATAAAATTTGTATATATCATTGATATGAAAGGAAATATATATAATATATATATATATATATATATATATATATAAAATCATACATAGAGGTAAAAGTGCAAATCTCTAGTGTATTTTCTAACCCCTCTCCTCCCAGCCAGTTTTCATCCCATCCCTGTTCTGCACTCACCTTCATCTCACTTTCTTAGCTGACACTGATCATCTTTTGCATTCACGTTTGCATATGTTTGTTGCTGCTCCTCATTTACATCTTCACAAGTTAAATACTAACTTCCTATTAACGATAGGCTGATTCAGCTTTCTTCTACATGCTATTATCAGGAGCACCTGCATCCCCCTACACATCTGGATTATTGTTCTGTGCCACAATTCACTTGTTAGTAGGATATAAAATTTAACAGAAGAACAATGCAATGTAACGACAAATTCTTCTTTTGCATTTCTTCTGTTGTAAAACAGTGAGTTTTGACCCATTTTTCTATGTTTTATTTTTTAAGTTCAAAATCCATCTCACATTTCCTTTTTTTTACTTTTATTCGTCTCTTTTAATATGTCTATATAAATTTAATTGAAATATATAATTCTCCTTCTAGTGCATTAGAAAATCAAGGTCATTAATCAATGAGTATTACTCTTCAATCTTCCCCTTTTCTTCCAGTCTATGTGTTTTGTGGATTCACCAGGCACCATCTTAGTAGATACATTTATACTATAGATCTCTCAAAAAATTTCCAGGTAGTATCTATATTATGTCCAGGGTCCCATATTTCCTTTCACTGATTCAATTATTTTGGTATGCATTATGTCTAGTCACTTTCAGAGAAATGATTTAAGAAATAACTTTTGATAAATATTGATGATGAAAATACTTTTATTCTATACTTAAATTCTAGAGCTTAATAGAAATTTATGAAGGAATTGGGTTTTTTCTAAGACCTGAATGAGATACTCAACCTCCTCTCCCTCTCCTTCTCTTCTTTTTCCTCCTCTTTTTCATCCTTCCTCTCCTCTTCCTTTTCTAATTTTGAGATAGGATATCACTGTATATTCCAGGATGGATGTGAACTCAAGATTCTCCTACCTCAGCTTCCTACATGCTACCCTATTGTCTCTCAATTCCCTAAATTACCAGTGAGAAAGAAGTCCAATGACACTTTGATTTCTGTAATGTCATAGTGCCTTCTTTCCTTCCTTCTCTTCACTCCATACCTTTTATGGTACGAGTCTCCAGAGCCTCAAAAGTAATTCAGATTACCTAGTGGGTTTTAACATTTCCAGGGAGATTCCTATAACAGAGATTATATATATTTTTTCTTAGAACAGACTTTCTTTTTGTAATTATTTTGTTTCACTTTTACAAACTATGTACCCTGCTGATAACATCTTCAAATAGACTAAAAAAATGATGGGGCTGGATATGAGTGACTTCCACATTGTACTGTATATTTTATCCTCTGTCAAGTGTACTGTAAAATGCACATCTTCAATAATAATGTTACGATAACTGGAATATTGAAGGTTAGTAACTACATAGAATTTTTATCATTTCTCTTATTTCTATCATTACATTATCTACAATTTCGTAGTTATGAAGTTGTTCTAGTTCATCTTATTCTCTGTGTATTTCTAGAGACATTGGCATCTGTCTTCATATCCATGTTTCTTACATGGGCTTTAGCTTTATCAGACCAGACACATTAGTTATTATCTGTCTATCCATTCTTTTTTGTTTGTTTTTTTGTCTTAAGTTTTACTCCTTTTCTTTTTTGTAGTCTAACTTGTGAAGACTTTATGAATCAATCCTTATATGCTCCAAAGAGTATTTCTGAAAGATTTTGTTTTAAGGAAGCAAAATTAATTCTGTTCCACAAAAAAACCCTGTAATTTAAATTTAAAAGTAATTAATGCTACTTCTCTCTTGCAGTTTCTCATAGAGAGCAAGAATAAACGTCTTCCTGCTCCAGGTCAGGCATCAAGGAGAAACTAAAGAAATGATTCCATATGAGTATAGGTTATTAAACTAATGAGTTTATTGGACTAGCTTATAGAACCATGGATGAGTATTACAGGAATATAGGTGACTGCCAAACATCCACATTCAATAAAATATCTATACAGTAAAGATGACAACCTTTCAAAAGTTGCATAGATAAAGTGCCTCTTCTCATTAGCCTGAGGTTTCCTTTATACTCTCCCACCTCTCCAGTCTGCCTGCAGCTGGGGAAGGATTTTGTGCAGCTGGATGAGAACTAGAAAGGAGGGAGCTGCTAATGATCTCAGATAAGAATCTGATGATCCCCCTCCCCTACCCAAATCCTTCAAGAGTATATGTTAATAGATTCAATCTTGAAAGGGTTTTTTTCTTCTTCTTCAGGAATTAAAGCTACTATGGTTTCGAGATGGTAATGACTTATTGTTGCTTGGAGGACAGAATTCCACACCATCCTTAGACTGAAAAGTAAAATCCTTTGACATTGATTGTGATATTCCCATAACTATATAATCAGTGTTTGGACAGTCAGGTGTTGGGCTGTCCTATAATTCTATAACTATTGAAGTCTAAGATTTTGATTCAACTCAAATGCAATGAATTTTCTGATCACTTTCCATGTAAAAAGAGAAACAGACAACTATAAAATCAGGACCTATGATTTGAGCTTCCATAAATGTTTTATTGCTTTGTTGTTTGTTTGTTTGTTTACCATTCATCAAAATGTGTACTTAAGGCTACATCAGTAATTTATGAGAATATCATTGCTGACTAAAGTTTATTTTTGTAAGTTCAAATTATTCTTATGACCTTTCTTTTCAATTGTGTACTTTTGAAGTATATGCATTCTTGGTGAGCTGAAAAAGTAGGTTTTGAATATTCCAGGTGAAGCCCAGACTTTGGAATAATGAGATTTGAACAAGGAAAATGTACTTACACAACTGTGGGAAACTGGTAACATTTTCTGTTCAGCCTGCTTTATTGGAGTGCTCATTCAGAGATATCAGTCCCTAAATTTTCACCATGGCTATCAGCAATTTTTAAAATAATGCTATTGCCTACGGTATTTTTTTTACTTGAGAGTCACCTATGAGAAATGAACTCTGTTAGGTGGTTTATGTACATTGATTTTAATTTTTATAATTGGAAATGTCATTCTATAGCTTATCACAAAAATGATTACATATTTGGAAAATAAAGCTTAGAAAATAGATTAGGAAAAACATGGGCAACCACTGTTTAAACACAGAAATGCTCCAGTGTTGAAGTAGAAGTGATTGATGTAGAAACAATGTAGCCTGAAGCCAGCACATACTTCCCCCATAGCTCTGGAAACCTCCTGCCAGACCAGACTCATTTACAAATGTACAGGAATATTGTATTCAGGAAAATGGTTAAAAAGATTTGAGAATAATTTGAGAGTTGTGCAGCATTTCCCTGAGGCAACAGAAGCTTTGTCACTCTTAGGGCTTGAGGGACAAGGCCTGAGAAGGTTACTGTTGGAGATGCCTGGTAGGAGTAGAAACTAAAAAGATGAAATGATTGCAACAGATTATACTGGAAATAAGAAAGAAAAAAATAACTTCCCTGCCTTCAATATGCCACCATTATTTTCCATCATCTAACACTAATCTGAATGCAATTGTCAGATAATTCTAGAAAGTATAATGTCTAGGTTCAGAGTGCAGAAGACAACAAACATAAATGAATGCGAACATGTTACTGGTGAATAGATGTGTTATCTCTCAATATCATATTTCTAAGCCTAGCAAACAAACAATGGGGTGACAGAGGTTATTCATGCAGACTTGCTGACTGGGGTGTTTTCAGCCTCTGAAAATGAATGACCCAATCTGTAAAGGTCAGTAAAGCCCTTAATATGTATTCATCTGACACAGAATTACCACTGCATTTGAAAATATTCTTGTCTCAGATCCTTTTACATCTACTTTGAAGCATTTAGCTCATCCAAATATTAAAAAATATAGTCTTGAAAATCTATTGACCAGAAATTGTATGTATTTTTACTTTAGGCTGTCATTCCATGATGCCAAGGAGGCAGCAAGATCTGCTTAAAACTTTCTTCTAGTGGAAGACATTAACTGTTCTATGTCCTTTTCTACTCTACTGATTTGCTCTAGCTACACATCTGGAACAGCAGCTGCAACCAGAAACCCCACCTAATTAAGCTTATGATAATTCAGCCATTCTCAAAGGCCCATCTGTCTTTGGTTCTGGTCAAATAAGGTATCTAAATGAGCTGTCATGTAAATCATTACTCTATCTCTTTAGATGGTGATGCTTACTTTTTTACTTTTAAAGTAGGACCTGATTGCTTTTATTTATAATCTTCTTATAAATGATGAACTGTAGTAGCTTTGCCTTTCCAACAATAATTCTGACACATGATTCTGCCATAAAACAGATTTCAGTAAATGTTTATATTACTTCCAGTAACTATACTCTCAGAAAATGGTGAAAGTGGGAATGATAAACATAATTCAGCATTTAAGTGGGACTACCTCCAGTATGAACATAGCTTAAAAATATTGCTTTATTTGCTCTTCAAATCCTCTTGACTATTACCCAGGAATGATATCAATTCAGAGTTAGAATCCAGAGGGAAACTTGGCTCTGCCTTTTGGAAAAAAAACTTGAGCTATACACTTAGTATTTATGTGGGGTTTCCTTACAGAACCTTTTTTAAATGTGTACCCAACATTGTGTTAATACAAAGGTCATGTTGTCTAAGAGACTAATTCTAATTGAATGGGAAGATATGACTCTCTACTAAAGTGATGCACTTCAGAATGCTTCACATCTCATTTGAGTATTTTTAACTGTTATATATTATGCATAAAACCTTATAAGCATAATATATAAGATTTACATTGTTACACATTATACAATAATGTGACAGTCAAGCATCTTATCACAAAGTTTACTGAGAATACCAGGCAGGAAAAGATGGTAGTAATCAGGGTGTTCTGCTCTCTGATGTTATCACTATATGAATCTTACCCTTTGGATTTATTCCTGTCTTTTAACTTCCTACCTGGGATGTTTTTACTCACTGAAATCAGCAAATCCAAAGGTCATGGGGTGCCAGAAACACATTTACATAGCAGTATTAACTACTATTCCTTATTGTAAGTACCTATCATAGACATTGTTGTGGGTTAAAAAGATATGGGAAAAGTAGACCATGTGTCAATTGGCCATAGTGAGGGTGTTTTAATCAGCACAACTGTGAGTGGCTTTCAAACAACTTCTCAGGCCAAAAATGGATTCTGAGGCACCAAATATATTGGATAAAATTTTGATGGTCATCTATTCCATTTCTGGTTTCTTCCTTTGATATTCATTGGATTCACAAAATAATCTGAAATGGCTGAGTGTTTTCCTGTGTGAGACTTCATCAGTAGGTAGGATAAAATCAGGTGGTCTGTGACAGAGCAGGCATTTGTGGCCATGATGCCTTTGTGGCTTTGGCTTCTTATGATTGTTTTATAGTACAGAAGGCCATATGGTCTCCATCTCAATAGCTGTCATGTTAACTTCAGTGGAATCCAGTTCTGAGGAATTGAGAGGTATTTCTAAGAGTTCTGATAACATCATTCCTCTATGCTTTCTAACCACAGTTTGACTATTAGTTTTATTTTCTCCTTTTACAAATTTAATTAATAGAAGAAAACTAGTTTTATCAGTTCATCTGTCTACCCCTGATGAGTCATTGAATGGAGTGCAATGTAGGAAGTTCAATAATGGAGAAATCTCTGAGAGGTGACTACTAGTCCCAGTTCCTTTCTGGGCAGGTTTTGGTTTCTACTAATGGTGATTTTCTTAGAGATACATGGAAGAATGGATACAAGATAAAGAAAAGTCTGTTATCTTCTTTCAGTGGGGTATGATGAGATGTTGCTATCCTCTGTTGCCTTTTAATCCTAATTTCAGAGATAAATCCTTCACTCATTTGTAATGCTGTTATATTATGAGTTGAACTCTGAACAGTAAGGAATCTAATAATAATGCAAAGAGTGTTTTAGATATAAACACTAAGATATGAAAGTAACAGATGGGAAAAATCATCTGTCTGATTTCCTGGTTAGACTTCATTGCATTCACGCTATGATTTATTCAGTATGCTTTGTTCCACTCAAAACAAACGGATGTTTACTTCCCAGAGATGACTAGACTTTCACTTAGTGACAAAGCAAGACATTGTGATGGCGTCTCTGCATATTTGTTTTGTTCATTTGCATTAATTTTTATAGAGACCATAATTACCTAATTACTTACTTTACCAAAATATCCTCCCAGTAATCAGAAGTTCACATTTTCCAATTATTACTAAGTTCTTCAGCCACAAATGGTGGCAAACATTTGGAGTTATAGAATATGTACCATATGATGAAATTAAAACTCTGGCTTGCCAAATATTGTCTATGATGACATACTGCTTGAGTGAAGTCCATTTTACTAGAAATGAATAAACCGTGTTGTGAAATAAATCTCTGTTTCAGATTTCAAATACATTTGTTTACAATATTACACCTAAGGGTAAGAAATAAATGAGGTAAATGAATTTGTGTATGCCCTGTGATTTTCTAGAGGTTTTATAATTAAGACTATAAAACATTGCCTTTAGCAAACAGCTATTGTGGGAATTCTTTCACGCAGCCTTAATGCACAGCAACCACATTTTGTTTGTCTTGATTTCCTCTGACAACAATTGCAACTGTCTGCTGAGAGGAGGCACGATGTAATTTTTATACAGAATTGTTTGCAAGGAAGAAATACTACCAGGATTAGCTTACTCTGAGTTGCTTCAGAAAAATAAAGACGCTTTATGAATTCAAAAACAGAGTTATGTTTATTTCATAGACCAGAGCAAATGTATTCAATTGCTTTGAATGGAACCACTGAGGCTTTGACGACTATTGGTTAGGGTCTTCAGCTGTTACAGATTATATTGAGATTTGCACACAATTTAAGGCATGTGAGTGAATTTAGTTAAATGTATAAATTGTGTATATCTCTGTCAATCCTTTTATAATTTATTACTTATTGGACTCTGTGTATTTCATTTTTAGCTGGAAGGCAGTGTGTGTTCAACATCCATTATACTTCAACCTTAATAACACCCATCTTACCATATATGTAGTATTGGGAGCCAGCTTTCCAAATCTAATCTAGGCCGTGTATTCACCACTAATATATTCCTCTTTTGCTTTCCCTTGCTTTTGACATTTAACTGCTGGAATATCCTGGTACTCATCCTTGTGACTTCCATTTACCTGTACTCATATTTTGGACTACTTTATCTAGGCTCCTAGCCATGGCTAGCACATCGCTGTGTTTATGAACATTAAATTAATATCATCAAATCTTTTCTTCTTTGTAGATGCCTGTACTTAGCTGTTCAGCACAGTTGTTCAAATTTTTATGTGTCTGGAAGTGAAGTCCTGACTCACAAGCACTATCTCTTTCCCCTTTTTTTCACCATCACTTTACTTCAGCTGTTCAAGAAAAAACCCTTTGACTGTGAAGGTTGATTTTTTTTGTTTTGTTTGTTTGCTATTTATTTATTTACCAAAAGAAAAAAGATTCCAAGTCTGATCCATTCGGGGGTCCTCCTCTGCAATTTTGAAACATTATGGCAGCTTTATCTCTCCTCACTGCATTTGTCCACACTTATCCCTTAAGTCACCATCATGTCTGCCTAGACCACAGCCACCTTTATTTCCATCCCTATCACCTTACCCTCATATATATCAAGCACATACTTTGACATATGTTAATGATAACAAATTAAACTCAGATATCTCAATGACCTCCTAAGCAGTGAAATACATTCAGAGATTTCGAAGTGTTCTGTGCTTAGGCTCAGGACTATCTGGACTATCTGAGTGGAGCAGACTCATCCGAATTCTATTAAGTCACCTCTGACCTCCAACCTTTCTCTTCTGGAATCTTTGTCTCACAGTACATCAACTTGCTAAATAGTCAAGCCGAGTCCACAGAGAATAGTCATTTCTAAGACTCTCATAAACGCTTGTGTAGCCCACAGAGTGGTGATAGTGATAGTGATGTTAGTGTCTTCTTTAAAAATCCAGGTCCTGCCAGGTGGCATTGCCTTACGCCTTTAATCCCAGCACTTGGGAGGCAGAGCCAGGCAGATCTCTGGGAATTTGAGGCCAGCCTGGTCTACAGAGCAAGATCCAGAACAGGCACCAAATTACATAGAAAAACAAAACAAACAAAACAAAACAGGTCTTGAATCTTATAAATCTGTTTTAACTTCATTATCCACATGAGACATCTTTCTCTTTGCTCAGTATCATATTAAGTTATTTCTGGCATTTTGTTTCAATTATCTGTAAGTAATTATTTTTTCCAAGTTTTGAAATATTAACACAACTGAGCTGTAGTCTGGCTACAGGTCCTTTGAGGATTTTTAATTACAAGCCATTAATGATCCACTATAAATAATCTCAAACACGGTGCTCCAGAGTAACACCAAGTAATGATTATGTAGATCAGAAGTCTGTGTGCAGGCCATGTAATTTCCTCAGGATGTCAGGTGACTGAAAGCAAGGTGTTATCAGTCATTCTCTCCTTTAACATCTGAGGTCTTCCTACGAGCTAGTGGAGACTACTGGAAGAATTCAGTAGCTTATATCTCTAATAATAAGACTAACGCTCATGTAAACAACCCCTTTCCAGTTTGTAAAATCTGTTCTAATGCTGACACACTGAATCACTTCAGTGTATATTTCCAATCTCATTCGCAGTTTTCATATCCTTAGTGAAAACTCTGGCTTGCTTTTCAGGTTGTTGTTCCTCCAGAATATCAGACCTACTTTTTATGACCTGCTTAAAAAAATGAATAATTTAAAATATTTTGTTCAATAAAAGCTTTAACTATTGTTAAGAAACCTAGGCAGTTCTGTGACACTGGCTGTTGCACTTGCTTCCACCCCTCTGGCATAACTGCTGAGGAACTTGCTGCCTACTGCACTTGAGCTTTGTTCCAGGGAAACACAGCAAAGTGTTTTACCGACTGTGACAGTGACACAGTACTACCACTCCACATAAGCAACTGGCCATATTTGGACATTCATATCACCTCTAATTTGTAGCTAAGGTGGAACAGAAATCCTAGGTTGGTATTTCTTTTCGAAAATCATGGTACCAGCTCTGTCACGACAGGTATTCATTAAACAATGTCCCAAGAAAAAAAAAAAAAAACATGAGCATACTGGACGCTTCTCTGAGAATATTATCCTAAGGAACAAATGTGGAAGGAAGGAATTAAAACTGAATTTCTGAGTGCAAGTGCATGAATTTGCAATTTTAAGGTACAGAGCTACCATGGAGAACAAGGAGAAGAAATATTTCTTCATCAATTCCTGTCTGCACTCATCAAGGGTGGTCCAATGGGTGCTAGCACTCTCATTTCCTTGTTGAATGTATGCAGGGATGAAACCCTTTTTGGTGACGTCTTATACTGTCCATCAGAGAGCTAACTGAGCAAAAGAAAGATATATGTGACATGGCCTCCAGGTAAAGTGCCATTGCACAATGTGGCCAAGACATGGGTAAGAGTCTTTCCACCAGAGTGGTGGTATAGAAGTGGGAAGTGACAAAGAGAATTTAAAGTGGAATAGAATTTAGATTTTACATTTATGTCTTCATAACAGGAAACAGACACAGAGAAGGTAGACAACTGGTCCAAATTCACAAAGAAAGTGACAGGACAGGCTGTAGGTTTAATTGGCCTACTAATATGGACCGATTTGACAAGTATTAGATTATCTTCTGTTCTCAGTAAATGAAGATGTTGCTATTTTCTTATATTAATTATTAATGTGCTTACTGATGATAGATTTGTATGATTTGTATGCTTTCAAGACCACACTGGTCATTTATTGAGACATTCTGATGCTCAACATCCAGCGAACAAAGGAAATTAAATATTACTGCAATGTTGAATAATAATTTTTGCTCACTCAGTTTAAGAAATGCTGGTAGTTTTACTGTAATTATTTTCAAAACTGTGAATGAATGAATTCTATCCAAAAGGCAAAAAGGTATTATAGACATGTGGACCAAATTATGAGAAATTGAAGTTTGTTAGCATTTAAAATCCAGGAGTGTCTGAATAATGAATAATGTGCATTCTAGTTCATAGTTTGCAGTTTTTATCTTTAGGAGACAAGTTGGTGCTTTAGTGACATCTGGGACCTGTTCCTCCAGCATCTGCAGCAGAACTGTACATAGGTTATGATCCCATGCTCCAGTTTTTATATGAATCCTCTTCCCACAAATTCTTCTTTTCTTTTCCCAACCCAGAGTATGTAGTTGCCTATAGCTTTGTCTAGTTCCGAGGCAAGGCAGTTTTTCTGGGAATCTGAAGCTCACGGAAGTTAAGAGATAGTCTTACTTTGTTTATTTCTGTTCTTATAGAGGGGATGGTTTGGTTTAGAGCCTCAAGAATGAGAAAAAATAGAATTTGGTGGGAACATGTGCCCGAATAACTGCATTGACTGAGCATGAGTTATACTTGGGAGCTACCGTGGTCTGACAGCTGTGTCTCCTTGTACTGGATGAAATGGATGTTAACAGTTAACACTCAAACCATGTCAATCATCCATGGAAGAGGATGATCAAGCTGGATGAATTTTCAGCTAAGGTGATCCCTGTATCAGTTGGGGCAAAGGTCCATTCTTAAGTCAGAGCATCATAATATCTATTTATCATTTTATCATTTTAGGTGATACACAAGAACCATTTTTATCAATCCAAAATATACTCTGTTCTCAAAGTGTGTCACTGTAGTTATAATATTAGGAAAGTCTTAGCAAAAGTTGATACAACTCCTGTGGCAGAGTATAGCCATACAAAATATAAGGGGAATAGTAAATTGTTCTTCATATTAAAAGTAGAACAAACAATGCATGTTATATGGAATACACTTTGGGTTGTCTTCTTGATATTTAAGATTAATACTTTTAATTATATCTCATTGCTTAACAAGCAATAAAGACATTTAGCATAATAGATTTTAAGAAATTATACAGCTGTAGCATGAATCTTAAAAGTTCTTATTAATAAAATCAAACCCGGGCCAGGTATTGGGGTGAACACTGGAAGGTCAGAGAGACAGAATAAGCCACAGCTATCTTACCTCGCCGGATCCTCAGCTGGTCTTGCTTCCTCAGACTGGAAGCCTCTATGTCCTCATATCCGAATGACTCTCAGCTGAACTGCTGCTAGAAGCCTGAATGATTAACCAGCCCAAATGCTTCTCCAGGCCAAATGCCTCTCTAGGGCAAATGCCTAACCAGGCAAATGCCTCTCCAGGGCAAATGCCTCCAGTTTCTGGTCCTCACGCCTTATATACCTTTCTGCTCTCTGCCACCACTCCCTGGGATTAAAGGCTGGTTTACTGGGATTAAAGGCGTATGTCACCACGCCTGGCCATTTCCAATGTGGCCTTGAACTCACAGAGATCCAGAGGGATTTCTGTCTCTGGATTGCTGGGATTAAAGGTGTATGCTACCACTGCCTATCCTCATGTTTAACATTGTGGCTGTCCTGTCTCTGACCCCAGATAAGTTTATTAAGGTACACAATATTTTGGGAAACACAATACCACCACTGTCAAAGCATATTTCCTTAGCCAACAGTTTCAACAGCATCTGAAAATCTATTTCCAATGAAAATGTGTAGATTCTCCCCCTATTTATTGAATTATAATATTATGATAGGACAAACATTATCTCTTAGTATGCTATCATGTGTTTAAAGTTTGGAGAAAATTGACTCTTAATGATAGAAGTACATATTACATTAGAATTGTGGTAATAGTTTATTTGTGCTGAAATGTGATATTTTATTTGTATGATAATAAATAAAGTTTGCCTGGAGATCAGAGGTCATAGCCTGCCATAAACAGAAGTCAGGCAGTGGTAGCACATGCCCTTAATCGGATCACATGGCAGGCAGAGTCTCTGTGTGTTCAAGGACACAGCCAAACATGGTGACACACACCTTAATTCCCAGTACCAATCATAGAAACCTGGAGGTCTGTATAGACAGGCAGTGACAAGGAAGTGATGTGGCTGGGCTTAGAGCCAATGAGCAGGCAAAACAGGAAGGCAATAAAGGCGCAGGTTAGACAGGAAGAGGTTCTCTTGGGAAGCTATGGCGAGGTGCTGAGCTACGTTTAGTTGGCGGCTATTGCTCTGATCTCTACAGCTTGCACTCCTGTGTTTGGCTCTGTGTTTCTTATTTAATAAGACTGTTTAGAAATTCATCTACATAGAATAGTTTATTCTATTTCTAACAGAAATTAATAACAAACACAAACATCCAGAACAGGTGGATTTTTACAAGTGTAACAAGCAGTTTTATTTGGAGAATTGAATAGTGGTCACTAATGAAAGTAGAGAAAAGTACTGATATTATTGAATTTTGAAGTTTGCAATCCAAAATTAATTTTTAAAAAATTAAAATTATATTTTATTTTATAAATAACATATTTTACACATTAAATAACACTATAGTGGGGCATCTTAATGTAGTTTTAAATGTGTAAAAGAGAAAACATTCAGGTTTTGTAACCAAAATCAATTTTTAAAAACCCTTATTCACTGAATCCTCGGAGAATGACCCACTGGCAGCATATTTGCAGTGCAAGCATGAGGTCCTGAGTTGGATCCCCAGCATTTATATTAGATACCCAGCTTGATTGCATATTTGTATTCCAAGGGAAAGTAGAGTCAGGCAGATCACTTGGGTCACACTGGCCAACCATCCTAGCTTAATTACTGAGTCTCAGATACTTGGGATAACTCTTATCTGCACCCACCACCCCCCCGCCAAAAAAGAAAGAAAAAAGAGCAAGAATAAATGAGCACTGTAATATAAAACTCTTAATGTTAGTAGTACAATATTCCCAATCAAGTGACATAGACTAATAGTTTATCTGAAAACAGGATTTATCTCTGAATTGGATACACCAAGAAATACACCTAATGACAAATAATGCATACTGCCTTCAGGAAAAAGAATGGGAAAACGGTATCCCAAGGAAACAGAAGCAGGATGCAAGCAGGTGTATCCATTCTAAATACCAGGTATCAAAAGACAAATCCACCTTAATACTAAATAATACATGCTCTCCTCAGTTTCCATTGGAAATTTCTCCAAATTAGACCACATTTTAAGACACAAAACAAGTTTCAGAAATATGGGAAAACTGCAACCAAACCCTGATTATATCAGACCACTGTGGTTTAAAAGTAGATGTCAACAACAAAAGAAAGAACAGAAAGAATGCAATTCATGGAAGCTAAACAGCACACTACTGAACTACAATGGGGTGATGGGAGAAATCAAGAAAGAAGTCATTCAGTTTCTCTTAGGAGCTCTCGAATTCTCTTAGATTCTCTAACAACTTGTCAAATTTAACATTCATATGTCTTAGCTGGGGTTTCTATTGCTGTGAAGAGACACCATGACCACGGCAACTCTTATAAAGGGAAATAGTTAATTGTGGTGGCTCACTTACAGTTCAGAGGTTCAGTCCATTATTGTCATGGTGATATATGATCGACCAGGCAGACACGGTGCTGGAGAAGATTAGATTGTTTTTACCATACTCATTTGTATTTATGTTTCTAGTAAATAATTCTTTCCTATTTTTCTACATTTCTTTCCAAACTTTTATCAGATTCAGACAACAGAGAAATTTGATAATAACCAAGTAATTTAATTAACTTGGTTAATTATGTGAGTTTAATAAAAACGTACAGAAAGAAATTATATATTATATTTAATGATAGCATATGCCTAAAATAACTAAGTTCTCACACTTAATAGCTCTGTGGTCTTCATCCAGGGTGTTAACTACTGCTCACATTTCTAATGCAGCATATCTCAATATAATCACACAATTTATTAAGTGAAATAAATTATATAATAAATGTTCATTAAAAGTTAATTAAAAATAACACCAAATAACAGCTATTTGTGCATTAAAATGTTCTTAACTAATCAAATATCTGAAATGGTATGCTGTGGATATCTGTATGCTGTGAATGTGTTGCTCTGATGGGTTAATAAATAAAGCACTGATTGGCCAGTAGCCAGGCAGGAAGTATAGGCAGGACAAAGAAAGAGAAGAATTCTGGGAATGGGAAGGCTGAGTCAGGAGACATTGCCAGCTGCCACCACCATGAGAAGTAATATGTAAAGTACCGGTAAGCCACAAGCCATGTGGCAACTTATAGAAATGGGTTAATTTAAGATACAAGAACTAGATAGCAGGAAGCCTGCCACAGCCATACAGTTTATAAGTAATATAAGTCTCTGTGTGTTTAACTGGGCCTGAGTAGCTGCAGGAGCCGGGTGGACACAAGAATACGTCAGCTACAATGGTAATGGCTAATGAGGGGCCAGAGAATGAAGGAAGTAGGTTACCACATTTTGTTTACTCTGAGCTACTGTCACTTCCTAAACTTGAAACTGTAACTGCACTCTCCATTTTATTTTCTTTACTGTACCAAACATTTGATAGTTAAAAAAAAAAAGTATAACTCTTAGAAGAAATTATTTTATGGTAAGGCTGAGATTTTAGATTATTTTTTGAATCTGAGAACCAGGAAGTAAATAGCAGAGTAATTTTGAAAGATTACACTTTTCAAACAAATCATAGTTTAGCTATGATAATTTCTTTCAAAGGCATTGCCTTTATTACTTTATTTCCTTTTTTTTAAATTTTGTGCCTAAGATAAGCATATGTTTATTTAAATTGAATTTGGAGAATGAAATAAACAAAAGAAAACCTATTTTAAGTTGTTTTCTTTGGCATTGTGTTCATCGTATTTATTGTTTAGAATCTGGTATCTGCTGGAATATTATGAAGATTGTGTACTTTGATCATATCTGGAGTTTTTATTGCTTGGAAGTGTACATTCAATATTTTTATTGAATTATCTTTTCCATTCTAAATTGATAGAAGCATTACTATTTAAATATTTATTACAATTCCATCACATGTATGGCACGTGCTGCCTACTTGAAGCTTGCTTATTAGCACTTTATTTCAACTGAAGCAAGACTTTCCATTATGATTTAAAGTTATGCTAAAAGAGTTTTGGACATTTGATTTTTCTTTATAATTGTTCAATTGTATTTTTGCCAATGAGTTATTAATTGAATATAAGATAG
>CABHPQ010172037.1:0-20082 GCA_902168405.1 Peromyscus aztecus | reverse complement strand
TCTAGAGGATCCATTGCCTTGTTTAGGGCACTGACACACATGTGTGTTTATGCTCATGCATGTACGCACACACATATGTCTAAAAAGAATTAAAAATAAAATACTTTAAAATTCCCCAGTAATATGGTAGGCATTGTGTAAACTTGTTTAATCCCCATGAAAGCTGTCGACAAAAATCACCGAGGTGCAGAGAAATCCATTAAAAAAAAAGGTTATTCAGGTGGGAAATGCCAGCTGAGGTTCCATCCCAGTTTACCTGGTTCCCAAGGACGTGGGTCTTTGCCATGATGCTAGCTCCCATCTTCAAGTGGTCAAGGCATCTTTCCGTGTGTGTGTGTGTGTGTGTGTGTGTGTGTGTGTGTGTGTGTGTGTATGTGTGTGTGTAGTGTATGCATGTGTGTATGCATATTCACATGTGTATATGAATGCTTGTGGGTAAAAGTATATGCTTGCCTGTGCATGTGGAGATCAGAAGTTAACACTGGTTGAGTGTCATCCTCAATCTCTCTCTACCTTATATGTTGAGGCAGGGTCTCTCGCTGAACTCAGATCTTGCTGATTCAGCTACTCAGCTAGGATGCTTGCTCCAGGAATCAGAATTTATTTGAGTGCTGAGGATTTGAATTCTGGTCCTCATGTTTGTGTGGCAAGGGCTTTACCCTGCAGAGCCATCTCCCCAGCTCCAAGGCCAGTGCTTTTAACAAAGAGTGCATTCTACTCCAGAGAGTCCCCAGTGCTCTTCACTGTAGAGATGTCTAAGGAACATGGTGTCAGTACCATTAACTAATAAAGCCAGTGATCTCTTCCAGAAAATCTACCCATTAAGATTATGAGCTTGTAAGTGACACATTTTTATTTAATTACAAAGGCTCCAGAGAAGGAATGCAATTTCATGCTACGTCTCCTTGGCTCACTTATTACTTTAAAGTAACTTTGTCACTGAAAGTATTTAAAAGAGAAATTGCTGTAGGGGATTTAAAAAATTCTTGGATGGTTTGTGTCTAAATAAAGGGTGATACCACAAGGGGCAGATAAAGGCACATTATTAAAACATCGATAATTAAAGTATTGAGTCTTTCTGCATGGATATGTAAAAGTCAGACATATTAGTTACTGATGGGTATAATCTAAGATTAGGTTGGGAAGATGGGCAAGTGAGGCATTCAGTCAAATAGTGAACTGTGTATTATTTTCTAATTATAAAGTTTATATTTGATGGAGGATTATGAAAAATGAAGTTCATGTTTCTGCTCAATTTAAAAGTTGAGATTACTGTTTCTTAATCATTTTTATTATGTATTTGTGTGGGGGGGAGGAGGGTGGTACTTATGTGGTCAGAGGACAACTATGGGGTATCAGTTCTCTCCTTCCACCATGTGGGTCCCAGGTGATCAGGCTTGGGGTTAAGTGCTTTACCCACTGAGACATCTTGCTGACCATGGGATTACCTGTGTATAATAATTTGTCTCTTTTTCTTTTTCTTATCCTCCCTCCATACCTCCATCCCTTCCTCCATCCCATCTTTCCTTCTTTCCTTCCTTTCTTCCCTCCTTCCTTGTCTTATTCCATGACTCTCTGGAGCTTCCTAGAGGACTACGGAAGCATACTGCTTTAGATGGTAGTATCCAGGCAAGTCCGAAGGTCACTGGAACAAAGCACTGGGCTCAAAACTTCAGTTAGCAAACCCTCAGCTGATGGACCAATGCATGCTTTCATGCTTCTGTCTTCTCTAGTGAAGAAATCGCCCTTTAAGGACAATTTAAAAGACTTGTTTTGTTTGTGTGTGTGTGTATAAGCCAGATGACAACCATGAGTGTCATTCCCAGGTACTGTCTACCTTGTTTTTCAGATAGGGTCTCTCACTGGCTCAAAGCTTACCAAGTTGGCTAAGTTAGCTGGCCAGTGAACCCCAGGAATCCACTTCTCTTCCTTCCCAGAGCTAGGATTATACATATACACAATAAAATATTTTATTTCCTAATGAGGATAAGCGTCTATAAGGTCTTGCTGTGTAGCAGACATCTGCAGAGGGACATGAAGGAATAAGTGGGTGATAACATCCCAGAATCCTTCTCATTGACCACACTGGTCACAAGAGCATGTATTCAGACCCCGCTGTGAGTCACCATTATGTTCAGGACCCCATTGTTTTCTCCAATTAAATCCTGCTGTCAAGGGACTTGTCAACCCATCAACCAAGATCTGCTGGCATCTGTTGAATATGAGACCTGGTCCTCTACCACCTTTTCATGACATGCTTCCTCCAACCTGTAAAGACACCTATACTTCCCTTGCACGTCTCTCACACCACACTACACCCCCCCATGGAAGGAGGAACTTCTCTGAAAGGCTCTGCAGTTCAAACATTCTTCTGGCAGTTTCTTTGGTTGATGCTGGGGAGGGAACAAGGCCATTTGGATACACAGCTCATTATTGCCAGGCGCCTCAGCTGGGTTCAGGGTACTGGAGCAATCCATTTGCATGGCAGGGGCCACACTTCTGCCTCTTCCTATTACGTCTGGCCTTAATTGGCAGGGCCAAGTGGATGGAGCATCTCTGCCATGGCAGGCAGCTTGCTATCCCAGCAGGTGGACACCATGCACATGTGCCAGAGAAGAAGAGAGCTGAGGATTAGGTCCAGACACCTGTCACTGGACATCAGCATAGCCCCTGGGGCTGAATCTTGTCCATTCATAATAGACTGGGCAGGGAAGTCTGCTGGCCCAAAGCTGCTCCAGCCCCCATCACCTCCTCCAGGCAGCTGTTACTGTTGGCACCTGGTAACATTTTTTGGTCGTATTTGACATTTACTTCTTTGTTTGCTAAAACAAGGCTAGCCACAAGCATCTCCTCTTGAGGGGGTTGCCAGGCCCAAACACTTGCAAACCACTTTCCATTCTCTCTGTAGATGAGGAATCCTGGATCTTACTGAATTGCCCAGCAAGCCATGTCTTGAATAATCCCTCCTTTAAACACTGCTGCCTGTTCCTTCTCAGACACTCATGCTGAGGAAAGTTCTAGCATGATTAGAGGATAAGGTGGGCTCAGCATGGCCAAAACAGGTGGTCCTCCATTGCTCCTACCTGTTTGGTGTACATATGCAAGTGATTAAATGCTGTTCCCTTTTCAAAACTTACATGTTGGGGCTGGGGAGATAGCTTAATTGATGAGCATTTGTCTTATTACAAGCATGAGAACCTGAATTCACCCATAAAGCACATATAAAGCTAACAAACAAACAAACAAACAAACACCTCACTGTGGTAGCATATGTTTTTAATACCAGAGTTGCGG
Organism: Peromyscus aztecus; assembly: GCA_902168405.1. NCBI lineage: Eukaryota > Metazoa > Chordata > Mammalia > Rodentia > Cricetidae > Peromyscus > Peromyscus aztecus. The sequence continues at coordinate 16,788 of CABHPQ010172037.1, read as the reverse complement.
AAGCAGAGCCAGGTGAATCTTTGAGGCTTGTTGGCCAGCCAGCCCAGCCTTCTTGATGAGCTGCAGGCATTGAGAGACCCCACCTCAGAAACATAAGATGGACAGTACCTGGGGGATGACAACTGAGGTTGTCATCTGGCCTCTACTCATACACACATACACATGTGCACCTGCATACACACAAACACAAACATACACACACACACACACACACACACACACACATACGAAAGAGAGAGATAGAGAGAGGGGGGAATTCATTTGTTGATAGCTAGTCCTCAAGGTGATGGTTTTATAAGGTGGGGACTTTGGTAAGAGAGCAGTCAAGCAACAGAGCCCTTGTGAATGTGAGATCTCAGGGAGCTACCTTGCTCTATCTACCATACGTGATCCAGGGCGGAAGCGGCCATCTCTGAATTAGGACTCAGCCCTTACCAGACACTAAAACTTCTGGTGCCTTGTCTTGGCCATTCCAGCCCCTAGCACCATGAGAACTAGGTTTCTGTTGCTGTGAGTTATCTTGTTCATGTATCTGAAAATACAAAGATAATATTCACTGGACCTAGCCTTAGGATCAATCTCTACTTGTGTGTCGCCTTAGGAATGGCTTCCACTGAGATCGAGGTTGTGTTTACTGTAAGGACTTTCTCATAGCTGTCTCTATTCTTCAGTAAGTAAGTGTCCAGTGTAAGAAGATCTGTGAGGGTGTCTTTCTGAATCTGAGCACTAAATCTTTGCTTTATTTTATCCTCAAACAACTGTTAAAATATTCTGTTACAGAATAGGTAAGTTGAATAATTCATACACAATCCCTTCTCATTTTGACTGCCAAGAAATACAATGCCAAATTGGCAGGCTGATTATTGCAAAATTAAGCAATAGCCAATTGTTTCCCTGGTATTGTTATATCATTCTTCTAATTGGTTTTCAAAAAAATTGCATTTATATAATAAATCACTAAGTTTGCATGTATAGTAAGTTATCACAAATTCTCAGTGTTTGTGTTTTTTATGGAACTGATGATTGGCCACAAATCCTTTCTCTATTTGTAGAATACATAAATATTAACACATGAAACTTTTTTTATGTGTGTGTGTGCATGTGTTGGTGTTATGTGCACAAGTCTATGTATGCGTGTGGAGGCCAGATGTCAACTTCCAATGCCTATCTGATTCTTTTTCCACCTTGATTTCAGAGACAAGGTTTCTCACTGGCCTTTCGCTTGCAGATTTGGCTGGCCAGAGAGCCTCCTGTTTTTCACCTCCCTAATGCTGGGATTATAAGTGCAGGCCACCCTGTGAAACATTTTTACATGGGTTCTGGCAGAATGAACTAAAGTCTTCATGCTCATGTGGAAAGCACCTTATTAACTGAGCCATCTCCCCAGTCCACCAGTTTCTTTTTAAGACTTGAGGGCAATAAAAGACCACTGTTCTTGTTTGCTTATTGTTGCTGTGATGAAGACCATGGCCAAAATCAGTTTGGGGAGGACAGGGTTTATTTCATTTACTCTTCTAGACAACAGTCCCTCACTTGGGCACCTCAGGACAGGAACTTAAGTAGGACAGGAACTTAAAGGCAGGTCTTAACAGAAGCCCTGGTAGAGTGATGCTTACTGGGTTTTTCTCCATAGTTTACTCAGCCTGCTTTCTTATACAACTTAGTACCACCAGCCCAAGAGGTGACACTGTTCATGGTAAGCTGGGGCCTCCCACATCAATCACTAATCAGGAAAATGTCCTCAAGGGTTTTCCTACAGGCCAATCTGATGGAAGCATTTTCCCAGCTGAGGTTTCCTCTTCCTAGATGATCCTAGTATGTATCAAGTTGATAAAAATCTAGCCAACCCAACTACCATGCAAAAAATTAAAAATAGGCAGCAAATATTTGGCTACCTCATTCTTAAAATTTGTCCCAGGGGTTAAGGATACAAAAGAGTAAATCTTGAAAGATATCCCCATGGACAGATCTGACTTCTAAAGGACTTGCTGTATGACAAGGAAGTGTATTGCTTAGTTCCCTTTTCTAGTGTGCCCTGAAAAACAGTGTCAACTCCCAAATGGGATATTTGCATCAACCCATCCCCTGAGGCCATAGAACACTGCAGAAGTTTGTGTGTTATTGCAGGGTACTTTGAGGTTCCCTTGAGGGAGGGGTTGAGTGGGTGCAGAGTCAACAACCCAGACTCTGGGAGGATGTTGAAACAACAGCTCAGTTTATTCAGGAAGAGGCAAGCCTATATACCCTCCACCCTGCCCTGGGAGAAGGTCTGATGAACATGCATTTGCTGGTGTGACATGGCTTCTCCTCATTGGTCCAGGTCATCTCAGATCATGGCTCAGCTGTTGTTACTAAGGCCCTTAGGCAGACTCAGGTTGGCTCTCAAGAAGTATATTATTCCAATGCTCTCATTACCAGTTTGGGCCTCCTGGCCCTCAGGCTTGTTAGGGCTGAGTTATTCCACAGTGTGTACTGTAAGAAACAGAGAATGAGGAGTAATGCTATGAAATGCTGTCTTCTAGACAGGATGTAGACATTGTGCTCATAAACTTACTGCAGCTGTGGTGATCTGCACAAGATCAAGCCCACAAGAGCAGTTAGTAGTTCATCAGGCAGCAATTAGTAGATGCAGTGGGTTAAAAAAAGGAGACATGAAATGGGAAGGAGAACATGTTGAGGGCTCCTAGGGGGAGTGGTCCAGGACAGTTGGGGTAGATATGATCAAAATACATTAAATCCGACAAAATAATGTCAATGTTTTAAGTAAATTTATTATTTTGTGCTTTGCAGCATTCATAGCTACTTTGGAGTATATTTATCCCCCAGTTTGGACAAACCCACGAGATGGGAAAGGTTGTATGGCAGGACACAGCATGAGCCTTGTCTGTGTTCATGGTATCAGGGGTGCTATGACCCCCTCAGCTGCTTCTGCAGAGTTGGGCCTGTGCAGCTTTCAGCCACTACTTGCAAACCTACTGAAGGAGACAGGTCACCATGTTTCCAGATTATGCCCCTCAAAAGATATGTTTGTGTCTCATGGGCTAGGAGATGAGCACCTGTAGACAGCATTGTCTCAGAGCTATTTTGTGTTCTGCCTGGAGGATGAGTATTGAGAAGTAATTGATCTAACCAGAGAGACCCAACATGGCAGGGCCATGTGCATTTCCTGATTGATCAAGGGAGAACCAGGCACCAACAATGTACCAGGGCCTGTTTCTTGGAAGTAGAGTGGGGTTAGAAAGGACATAGCCATCAGAGGACTATACAGGCACAGGAAACCATCCTGTCTTACCTGGCTTGGGGGGCACAGAGGGGCTCTGAGCCTGGGATCCCAGGAGAGCAGGTGGGTGAGGCAGTCTCTCTGCGAATATCCAAACCGGATCCTGATTTTGCATCCTCTTATTCTTGATTTTGCCCAGGACTGCTCACTTTTGTTTTCTGTGCATGTGAGACATTGCTACATTAGAACATTTAAATTCCTAAGAGAGATGGGAAACCCTACTGTAGGGAGCATGGAAATCTATGTGCTTGCAGACATGCACTAGGGGAACCTGAAATGTTAAGTACACAGTATTGTTCCTTCAAAGGAAGAATTGCAAAACTTGTTTTCTTCCCAGAAGGCTGGAATGGATGTGCTTTCTACCCTCATGACCTTTGTGCAGCCTGTGTGGCTAAAGGTTTTCCCACACTGGATCCTTCTTCAGACCCTTCTCATAAACTTGTTTTTTTCAATCAATCTATAGAACCCGTCTTTATGGAAGATATCACATGCACTTTACCAAGTTTTGATGTGGTCACATTCTGATCCACATTTAGCTTACTTTGTTCCTCAAAGAAATTTAGGCATGCTCTGTTGTGAACTTGGGACTGAGTTAGTTATCACAAGAATAATTTCACCAGATTGTGCTGCATTTAAATATGTATAAAATAAACAGCTTGAGTCTCCTTAAGTTTGAACTAACACAGGCTACCAAGTTGTGTTGTGCTAAATAACCTTCCTCTCTCCCACAGATCATGAAGGTAATAGAGATCCCTGAGAAATTCCATCAACACTGAACTCCCTCTGTGGCAGGGTATGCACCCTTACACTGGAACATTTGAAAGAAGGCAGCAGGAAGCTATACTAACATTTGGTTTCTGATGATTTCTCCCGGGCCTTCCATACTCTGTGTGTGTTCTCTCTGGAGGATGGGACTTCCTGGACTTATATCTTCTGCAAGTTTGCCTTCAGTAGCATAGCATCAAGGGTGAAAATATTCTCCTTGAGCCTGCCCTGGCTTACTCATGCCTGCTCTCCACTCTTGTGTCAGCCATCTCTATCAGTTTCTGTCACTAATGTACACTGGTGTGGATTTGTGCAAACTAGTTGTCTTAGTAACTTTTCTATTGCCATGACAAAACACCATAACCAAGACAACTTATGAAATAAAACATTTAATTTGTGCTCATGGTTGTATAGGATCAGAGTCCATGACCATCATGCGGGTGAGTTTGGCAGCAGGCAGGCGGGCATGGTGCTGGAGCAATAGTCATGAGCTTACATCTTGATCCACAAGCATGTGGCAGAGAGAAAAAACTGGGAATGGTGTAGTGGGTAGCTGTTTCCATCTTTGACTTTGAAACACTGCCTCTAGTGTGACAACAAGTAACTGCCACACCTGCCTATGACCTGCCCCTGGGGTGTGGCTAAGAGGAGACCCCTTAAGACCCAAGATTCATATGTGTTTGCTCTCTTAGTTCCTCATGGTCCTGGAGGTTGTATTTGCAGACCAAGTCAGAGTTCCCCAGAGAATTACACTGGACTGTACCTCATCTCTCCTGGATCCTGTAATTGACCCCTTATTGGTTATAAGTTACCCCTGAAATAAACCTTTTTTAATTACCAGATAAACTACGTGGAATTGCCTCATTAATTGCCACTATAGAATGGTGTGGGCTTTTGAAACCTCAAAATCTCCCTTACTAACATACCTTCTTCAACAAGGTAACACTTCCTAATCCTTCTGAAAAAATTCCACCAAGTACTGATTAAGCATTCAAATATATGAGCCTATGGGGGCCATTCTCATTCAAACCACCACACTAGTTAATAGCAAGAACTGATTCTGGGCAGAGAGGGTCACATACAAGATTCTGTATCTTACCAGCCAGTGCAGCCAGCTCAGTTCCCCACTGTTTTGTAGTTCTTAGACTCCCTCTGTACCTACTGTACTTTCTCCCTAGTGCATTTTCCTTGGGGTGTGTGTGTGTGTGTGTGTGTGTGTGTGTGTGTGTGTATGTGTGTGTGTGTGTGTGTGTGTGTGTGTGTGTGTGTGTTTGTGTGTATGTGTGTGTGTTGTGTGGTTAGGTCAGGAGTCAATGACAGATGTCTCCTCAATTGCTTACAAATTTGTATTTTGAGACAGAGTTTCTCACTGAACCTGGAGCTCACTGATTCACCTAGTCCAGGTGGCCAACAAGTCCCTGGGGTTCTTCAGTCTCTTCTTCCCTAACACTAGAATTATATGTGCATACTACCACACCAAGCCTTTTTACTTGAGTTCTAGGGCCAAACCCAGTTTGTCTTGTAGGTGTTTTATGGACTGAAACATTTCACCAGTTTCCCATCTTCATCCTTTTGATTTCTGGCTACAAAGATATGAAATGTCTCTTTAGCAGAGGTGGTAAGGAGTCCCTTAGTGAAGCAGCATCAAGAATCAGGCTCCATGGCCAGTCTTAGAGAACCTTCCTACTAGAGAGGCACAGACCCAGGTTGGGAGTGGAGTAAGGATGCCTTCCTGGCCAAACATAACAACTTCACTGGAACAGTTAAGCAAACAACAGCTCAAGGTTTCAAAGATGATGTGATTTCACAGAGTTTCTCACAGAAACTGAGGGGGCCAGGACTAAAGCCCATACATTGGGCCTCTGAGGCTAGTGTTTTATTTTTTAATTTTTAAAAAAGGCTTAATTGAGATCAATTTGGAAAGAGATAAAAGGAGAAGGGAAAAATAACACTAAAAATGTTTTAAAAAGCCGTAGGAAACATATTTTTTTTTTTTGGTTTTCTAGACAGGGTTTCTTTGTGTAGCTTTGCGCCTTTCCTGGAACTCACTTGGTAGCCCAGGCTGGCCTCGAACTCACAGAGATCTTCCTGCCTCTGCCTCCCGAGTGCTGGGATTAAAGGCGTGCACCACCACCGCCCGGCTCATATTGTTTTTTTTTATGTACCTAAATACAGATATAAGTGTATTTGTATACATATACATACATAGTTTAAATGAAGCTATTCCACTTGTGCTAACGATGCTCCCCATAAGAACCATGGTCTAACAAAACCCCCAGTGCTGGTCTTGAGTCACCCTCTTTCCAGTTGTTGTTCAGGGGAGTCCAAGAGACTCTCAAATCAACCCATGCTGTTGCTGTTGCCCTTGGTTACCTCCCAGATATTGATGGGAAGTCCAAGTTGCTGAAGACATCATGCACTTGGGGTAAAGTACTGAGCTCAATCCACCTTGAAAATCTTTCAAAGGATGTGCTTTCATAGTACCAGAAGGTGCCATGAAAACAGTTAGGGGAGAGAAGCAACCCACAGTCTTTCCTGGCTGTGACACCTATGGACCATAGCAATGGCCAGTATTATGAGATACCTCTAAAGGTGCAGTAGTGACACTCGTGTCTTGTTGGTAACTAACTTTTTTTTATTGGATACAGGGTCTGCTCAACAGGGGGGAAATCATGACTGGTACTAGAAACCTACCCAATTATCTGGGGCTAATGAGGTCATGGATCTTAGAGGAGGAAGTTCTATCACACTTTACTAAACCAGCATATCTCCAAACTGTGTTTCAGCCTTATCTTTATACCCACAGATAATTGTAGCTCTCACCCCTCATCAAAGAAACTTCCTGGCAAAAGATGGAGACCAGAACAGAAAACCGTGACTAGTCAAAATGCAGAGAACAAGTGAGCAAGGAGACCCCAGCTCCAGCCAACATAGCTACAAACACAATTCTTGCACTAGGAAACATCACAGAAGAGGAGGGGTAGAGAATGTAAGAGCCAGAGGACCAGGAAGTCTGCTGTGAGACTGTGTCTCCTAGAAATGATGGGGAAGCTACACCCATGACACTTTCACAACATGGCCTCTAAAAGAAGACTTGAACAGGACCTCAATGTCTTGTGGCTTGAATGTGAAATGCCTTCTGTGGGCTCAAGTGTTTGGACACTTAGTCTCTACCTGGTGGCGCTGTTTAGGAAGGTTGTAGAGCCTTTTGGAGGAGAGTCTTATGAAAGCATGCCACCAGGGGTTAGCCTTGATGTTTTGTATCTGGGACCCACTTTGTATCCTCTTTCTGATTCCTGAATGCTGATACAGTGACCAGTCAGCCCCCCATTCCTGCCACCTTGCTTAACCTACTGTAATGGACTCTCAGCTGGAATCAACCAGTTCTTCCTTCAGCTGCTCAGGTCAGGTATTTTGATACAGCAATGTGTAAGTTTACTAAAATGGCTTCCTTTCAGATATCACTTCCACCCCTGGCTGAGGGCGTCTTGCTGCTAGGCTGGGCATCGGGGGATGCTAGGCTTCTTGTGAACTCAGCCTCAGTATAGCCTGTTGGGAGAAGCAAAAGAGAATGAATCACTGAATTCCACACTAAGAAAACTTGCTCCTTCCAAGACTCAGAAACCATTATTCTAGCTGAATAAATCCATTAGATGGGTCAGCTCATTGTTTTAACCAAGTGGGTAACTCTCTCATCCTGAAAGAGTGATCACTTTGGGCAAATGTATTACTTCACATCAAGCTCGGGGCTTACATGTTAGAGTGCTAATTAAAATTGTATTCCTTGATATAAGTTCCTGATTCTAAGTGCCTTCTATAAGTGCAGGCTAGATTTTTTCTTTTCTTTCTTTCTTTTTAAATGGCCCTATGTCAGACTAGATGTTGCCCTGCTGGGATGCTAATGTTTGATTGACAGGTGCTGTCTTGAGATGGGGGTGGTGGTGAACAGTGAGCATAAGGATGGATTGATGGGCTTGGTTTATGCATGTCTGTTCCTAGATGAAATGGTTACCAAGGGTAGAGGTGATAAGGAATGTTGTGGCCTGGCCAGCTCCTGTCTGGCAGAGAACTTCTCAGGGTGAGGCAGCTGTCTCCACTCTTCATTTGGGGGCAAGATCACTGTTGTCATCCCTGTGGGTCTTGGACCAGATCCTCTATTTGGTGTGTGTGATTTCCTGGGCTGGGGACAGGTTTCCAGAGCTGCTTGGCGGGTGTTTCCATGTGGAGAGGCATTTGAAACAGCCCAGAAATGAAGGCCATGCTGAAGCTGGCAAAGAGTGTATTTCAATGTCAGTGGGTTAAAAAAGATACCCCAAGTATCTATACTCATAAAAATAATTTATTTCTGAGTCAAGCGAAGAATCGGGACTAGAACATCAGAGGTAAACCAGTGTGAGTTGACAGCTCCATTTGTTTCCTCAGCATTTATCTGTTGTTAGGCCCACGCTGATCTTGTTAATACTGAACCTATGTTGTGCTTACCTCCAGTGCTTTCCCATAATGCCTGAACCCCATTGTCAGCCTCCCTCTGGGATTTGGAACTGAATTCTCAGGGGACTTTATGATGCTGTTTTGATGTCCATCTGGGCACTGTGGGTTCTAAGCAATGGCTGTCTCCTGCCTGGCTGTTAAGTGGCATCCTGGACGTCTCTCAAGCATAGTCCCCTTCTGCTTTTAGGCCCCTTCTATCATCATCAGACAAGAAGTCTGCCAGTTGGAGTCAGCCTGCCTGTGACTGTCACTTGTCACATATTCTGGGAACCCCCACTCATCTTCTCCTGCCGAGCTTGGGGCATCTTTGGACATTGACTTGACATCTTGGCATGTGTGTGTGCCAATGTTGTGTTAGATAAATAACATGCATGGTGTGGATTACACATCGTTAAAGTGAGAAGCTTAATTTTGAAACAGAGGGATTTGCTATCACACATGGCTCTGTTGAATGCTTAGAATCTGCAGAGCAAAGATTTGTACACTTGCCTAGTACTACAGGAAATCTAACTCTATATTCTTGGTACTGGGTGAGGTCTTCTGGGCCATTATTGCTGCACTGTGGTTCTGTGGTCAGTGGGTTCTCACAAAGCTGTTTTTTCTCCCTGGGAGTGTTAGTGACTTTTTCTGGGGAGATGTGAACAAATATCTACTTGCCCCAGATAGGGCACCAAGGATAGAACAAACAGTCTGATAGTAAGTCTCCCAAAGCTCAGTTTGGTGACATGATGAGTTTACTGGTGTTACGTACAGGAGTCTTGGTGACGTAAAGGTAGCTGCATCACTGGAAAGTCCACCCCAGGCTGGATGATGACTCACAAAAGATGAATTCTTGGTGTTCCCTGCATGTTTTGCATGTAGCTCAACAGGTAGAACTAGAGTAGAGGAGAGCCTACTTTAGTCATTACTGCTTTTACAGTCTTGAGGAGGAAGGTCTCAAGAATCTTGTAAATCTGGGGAAATTCCTGAGACTTGTGAGATGTTTGTTTCCTGAGACTTAAGGAGCCCCCTTTGGGAGTGAAAGGTTTATATTCAGAGTAAACTGGTGTACCATGGTGGGGTGGGGGGTGGACTGTCCAGAATGCTGCTATATACCACCTAGTCTTTCTTCCTTTTGGGCACAGGGACATCACACTTCTTCATATATTGAAATTAGAGTGTGATCACTTCCAGGCCAAGAAATGAGGTTGGGAACAATATGTTTGTCAATCTGGCAGAGGTAGTGACAAGGCCACATGTGATTCTCATAGTCTCCCTCACAGTGAATCTGGAGGACTCTTGTGCTGATGAAACATCAGATAAAGCATGCTGGATCACTGGAGTCCCTGGAGGTTGCCCAGACTCACAGAGGATCAGCATGAAATGGACTTCTCCTTGTTAAACAACTGAGGTTTATTAATTACTTATTACTATGCATATACTTCTCATACCCTATGATAAAAGGTACACAAATGTGGGTATGACAGGTAGGGATCTGCCAGAGTAGGTCTCCCAAGAATATTCCAATGTCAGCCAAAGATGGTAATCCACAAGAGGAAGGGATTAAATTTTCAATGGGATACAAGAAAACTGAACACAAGTGGAAGAAAGGGGCTGGGATATCAGGTGATAAAGAGCTTGCAAGCATAGGGACTGAAACAATCCCTAGAACCCATGTAAAAGATTCTAGACATGGTAGCATGCACTTGTAATCCAAGTCCTGGGGAAGTGGAGACAGGTGGATCCCTGGAGCTTGCTGACCAGACAGTCTAGCTTACTTGGCTAGCTCCAGGCCAATGATAGATGTGCATACATTTGCACACATATACACAAAGAAATGGAGAGATAGGAAGTTTACATAGGGCAGCAGAAGCAGAATCATACATGGGTCTATGGATATGTGGGCTAAGCTGGTGTTTGGCTTGTGAGAAATGGAACAATTCCTTATGTTTCAGAACAACTCACACTCCGTCTGAGTGACCACTGCCAAAGAGGATTCTAAGGATAGATGCCCATATCTACTGGGATCTTATTATTATAGCATGTTATGGTTTGATTTCAAACAATTCTACCTACTGTAAATTCCAGAGTGAACAGTCTCTTGTCAGGTGTTTGTCTGTCTTAGAGAGCTGACCCACTAAAGGCTTCAACTTCCCACAGTATGTGCTGTATGTACACGGCTTCTTAGGGTTCCTCTACATGGTTAAGCTACACACAGAGGTACCTCATTTGGTAATAAGTCTTAGAGGGTGCCTTCCATATAGATGTCCCCAGATCACTGCTGAGGTACTCTGGGGCTACATCCCAGACAATCCCTTGCATTCAAATGGTTTTCTGAGAGTATTCTTCTAAAGGGACCTAAAGTATGGCAATTCTTTGTTAGGGTGACTGTTCATATCTGTGGATATAAAGAGACCTAAAGAAAAAGGATTTGGCTTACTCTTACATTGAAAGACACAGATTAGGGTATGGATACTGTCTTCTACTGGTACTGGGTCCCACAGCTTGTAATATCCCTCCAGACAGAATTCAAACTACTACTTATGAAACAGATTTTATCCTGTGTGTGTGTGTGTGTGTGTGTGTGTGTGTGTGTGTGTGTGTACACATATGTGTGTTCACATGCATGCATTGTGTGTATGTGTATGTGTAAACCATATCCATCTTGTTTTTGTGAAACAGAGTCTCTCATTAGCCTGGAGCTCACCAATTAGGCTAGACTGGTTGGTCATTGAGTCCCAGGGATCCAGTCATCTCTGCCAACCAGTCCTTGGAGTACAAATGCACACCATCATGGCTGGATTTTTATGTGGGTGCTAGTGATGGAACTCAGGTCACCATGCTTGCACAGTAAGCATTTAACTACCTGAGCCATCTCCCTAGTTTTTGTAGAAAAACAATATGTTCAAAGAAGTCAATGTCTTGTCCAGACCTCATGACGAGGAAGGGCTTAGCTTGTATAGATTGTGGAGCTTTGGGGCCAGGCAGAGGCCAGTCAGAAGCAAGCAGAAGGGAAATACCCCAAAATGGGAGGTTCCATGCTGAGCTACTGTCTCTGGGTGTCTTCTTCCACTGGAGAGATTCAGCCACCCTTCTCCATTCAGCTTCACGTTGACATTTGTTGACAGCAGGACAGAAAACACACTTGTCATGAGTCTCATGTCACACAATTCAATGCATGAGCATCTGTAGGATTCCCTCATGTGACCTCACATCAAGCGTACAAATCAAGCCTTTTGTCTTTCCTTAACTTTATCCAGATCCTCTTCTGGAGGGCCCTGGCCTGTGATTTGGAATATTTGCTTTCTATACTAGCCTTTTTGTGCTGCTCTAATAAGGAAGCACAGGCTGGTTGGCTTAAAGAGCAGAAATTTCTATTCTCACAATTCTGAAGGTTGCAAGTCTGGGGTCAGGAGCCTGTTTCTTCTGAGGCTTCTCTGCTTGGCTTAGATGATATCGTTTCTCCAGGTTTTCAGACAGTCTCCCCTCTGTGTGCGTCTGTGTCTTTGTCTCCTTCCCTTGTAAGAACATCAGTCATCCTGTGTAGATGAATTTCTGAACAGTCTTATTAAATAAGAAACACAGAGCCAAATACAGAAGTATAAGCCATAGAGATCAAAGCAATAGCCGCCAATTAACCTTACCTTACTACCTCGCTGTAGCTTCCCAAGAGAGCCTCTTCCTGTCTAACCTGTGCCTTTATTGCCTTCCTGTTCTGCCTTCTCATTAGCTCTAAGCACAACCACATCACTTCCTCGTCACTGCCTGTCTATACAGACCTCCAGGTCTCTATGGTTGGTATTGGGATTAAAAGTGTGTATCACTATGCTTGGCTGTGTCCTTGACCACACAGAGACTCTGCCTGCATGTGATTGGAATAAGGGCATGTGCCACCACTGCCTGACTTCTGTTTATGGCTCGCTATGACCTCTGATATCCAGGCAAGTTTATTTATTAACATACAAATAAAATATCACATTTCAGCACAAATGAAATATCACCACAATCCTGACTTGCATAGGACCTCTTTTCAACTTTACTGCTTCTCTAAGGACTGTCTATTCAAATATTCTCAGGCACCGATGTACTGGGGGTGGATGGGTGGGGATCCCAAACAGAAAATTTTCAGGGATTTCAGACACAAATTGTAACTCTGTTTGTAAATCAGGGGCCTGGAAAGTCTACTCTCAGTGGCAATGGCCATCACTTTCTCTGGTAGCCTTAGGAGGCAGGAAGTTTTCTGAGAGCAGAGCCTCAGTGGTTCCTGAAGCTCCATGGGGAATGGATGTCAACAGCCCCTGTGCTTGGAAATATCAGTTGTCAACTTGACAGACTCTAGAATCACCCAGGGAATAAATAAGGTTCTGAGAGTGACTGTGAAGGACTTTCTACACTTGGTTAATTGAGATGGGAAGACCCACCCTACCGTGTGTGGCACTGTTCCACGGAATGAATAAAAAGGAGAAAGTGAGCTGAGCTCCAGCATCCATCGCTCTCTGCTTCCTGACTGTGGATGCCATGTGACCAGCTACCTCACCCTCCTGCTGCTGTGAGCTCCCTGAAAAATGAGCTGTATTTTTAAACCATGAGTCAAGTAAACCCTTCCTTCCTTAACTTGCTCTTTTCAGACAGTGTGTCAAAGCAATGAGAAAACTAACTCAGATCCCTGAATGGAAAGGAAACCCAGTTGACTGAAGGTTATGGTGGAGGGTAGGTGAAGGCGCTGTGATCTCCTGTAGCTGCTAAATCTCCAGCAAAGACAATCACTGGCTTTTCTTCAGCTTGGTTTTCCTTTAAGCACATTTGGTTGCTGGCCTGACTGTTCTCAGCATATCTCAGCCCCTTTCCACTGGTGAGTCAAGGTGAGCTGATCCAAGGCTCCTGAGCTGCCACAAGAAGTTAGAAACTGGAGAAACTGCTTGTGGGGCTCTCTAGGCGAAGCCTGAGGCTGGCAGCTTAATGGGGCCGAAGTAAGGGCTGGGCAGCAGGGTCGTGTGGCCTTAGCTCCAAGTGCCTGTGCAATATTTGCTGATGGATGGAACAGCAGCTAAATCTTTGCTCAAAATAGCACACTGGACATGAGCAATCACAGCAGGACTTCTCCAGAGTCTGCAGCGTTTTGACAGAGGAGCCAACATTAGACATTTTGCAAAGAGGAGCTGGGCACATAGGGCTTGGAGCACTTGGGCTTGGAGGGCAGAAAAAATGCAGAAAAGGAGGTACTAGGTAAGAGAGGGGTGACTGTCCACCATAGCTTGTGGGAGCAAGAGAGGCTGGGGTTATCAAGAGGAGTGGCCCAGACATGGGCTCTGCAGAGTTAATGTTTCTCAGCCAAGGCTGCTATCCCAGGGTCATAGAGAGGTCATGAGCAGTCAGGTTGTTCCCCTCTGGGACTGGTACCCCAGGATCCCAGGAAGGGCCATTTGCTTTTCAGATAGAGTGGGTACTTAGGGAACAGAGCAGTCTCAGGGAAGCTCAGACATGCAAGGAGAGAGCTCTGTGTGGCTGTTCTCCCTGTTTTATTTGTTACAGTTCTGGAGTGTGGAAAGTCCATGTCAGATATCTAGAAGATTCCATGTCTGGTGAGGGCTCACTTCCTGGTTCTGCATGGAATTTTATTGCTGTGTGGTGGGCGTGTAGCCTCTTTTAGAAGGGCACTGTCCCATTCATGGACACTCCACTAGTCAGAATGTACCACTAGGTTCCAGCTGTTGCTCATGCTCAGTTCTCTGTGCAGCCCGTCCCCCCTCACAGGCTTGAGGCACTGACTGTGGCTGCAGCGGACTTCTAGGGGCCAGGAGTCCGCAGCCTAGAGGTGAGTTTATGTCAAAGTGGGTATTAGCGGCCACACTCCTGATCCCCACTCTTCTGTCTCCTACCTGGGAATCTGAGGGCCTGGCTGGGCTTGTGCTGGGAAACCACCCCATCCTCAGAAAGGTATAAGAAGAAACCCTGACCTCTGCTGCACAAGCCCTGGTTCTCCTCAGAACCCCTTCCGAGTGTCTGTTTCTGGTGCTGGGGCTTGAACTCTTCTCAACCTCTGCCATGCAGTTTGTCTGTCTGTCTGCTCATGGGATTAAAAACTCTTCTAGTAAGCTCCATACTCCCCCAAAATGTGTCTTATTGCCCTTGAACCTGCATTAGTGACTTTTCACCATGTCATGAACTAATCAACCCTCGTGTGTGTGTGTGTGTGTGTGTGTGTGTGTGTGTGTGTGTGTGTGTTGGCCTGAGGACAACCTCAGCTGTTGTCTCTCACACACACCTGGATTTTTGAGACAAGATCTCTCACTGGCTGGAACAGTTCACCCAGCAAGGGATCTGCCTGCCTCTGCCACCCTGGCCCTGGGATTTCAAGATCCTGACACAGTGCCTGGTTCTTATCATGTGGGTTCTGAGGCATCAAACTCAGGCCTTTATGCTTGCACCCAGGCCCGTATGCTTGCATGGAAAGCTCCTTACCAGTGGAACCATCTCCACAGCCTGGCATTCGGTGTCCTAAGCTTGCAATCATTCATTGTTCAGTGTGATCCCAATGGTTCCATGACCAGAAGAGGGTAAGGCTCAGATGTGTGAGAGGGTGAGGCTTGGGTGTGTGTGAGGAGAGGGTGAGAAGAGGATGTGTGAGGAGAGGGTGAGGCTGGGTGTGTGTGAGGCGAGGGTGAGGCTCGGGTGTGTGAGGAGAGAGTGAGGCTTGGGTGTGTGAGGAGAGGGTGAGGCTTAGGTGTGTGTGAGGAGAGAGTGAGACTCGGGTGTGTGAGGATAGGGTGAGACTCAGGTGTGTGAGGAGAGGTGAGGCTCGGGTGTGAGGAGAGGGTGAGGTTTGGTTGTGTGACAAGGTTTGGCAGAGTGCAGGCCCTAGGGGTGGTTCCATCATGGTGGCACCTTCCATGTTCACCTGCTTCCATGTTATTGATGCTGTCATTCAGAAAACCTCGCTCCTGAGGTCAGGCTGGGTGTGGGGGCACTGCAGGAGATCCTAGTCCTCTTGACCCAAAGAAGACCTCTTGAGCTGGTTTCTTTGCTGTGTTCTTTCAGGGGAGACACATGCCAAGTGTGGAGTATCCAAGGGTGAGGTTGCTCAGATGAATGTCACCAAATTCTCACCATCATAGTCATGCTCCTGAAACTCAAAACAGAATAAAAGCAGGTGAAGGACCTCTGTGGAATGCAAATCAGGATCTCTTTTCTTGGAGATCCAGGCTTTCATCAGTTCTGAAATGGCTGTAAAAGGGAAAAATGCCCCCAAGGTATTGCATTTTAATTCTAATTTTTAATGCATGGGTAGAAAGCCCAGCTGGTATTATTTTCCATCCTGATGAGGTGCCAGAGGGGCTGTGGTATGGTATTTTTTTTCCTTTTCAAGGGGTATCAATGTAGGCTTGTTTTTCTTCATTTAGGGGACCCCTGCATTCCTGAGACCCTTCCCACACACGACACAGTAGTGCACAGATACTTGCACACCATTCAGCACATTTGCTAAAAGTTGTTTAAGAAAATAGTCATCACCATCATCTTGATAAAAAGGGTTGTTGCTATGGCTTAGCAAGTAAAGGTGCTTGTTGCCAAGCCCAAGGATCAGAGTTTGATCCTTGGGACCCACATGGTGGAAGGAGAGAACTGACCCTGGCAAGCCTGCAGGTTGTTTTCTAAATCCCACGTGCATGTCATGGCAGGAGCAGGCTGCACACACCCTCAACTTCCCACCATACACAGTCAATATAATGTCATTAGACTGTCTCTAAGCTGGGTGGAGACTTTGCTATCCCACTCATATCTCATTATATTGAGAGGCTTGGGTGTTGGCAGGTCATGTGAGAAGGAACGCTGCCTATCCAGAAATTTGGGTAACTACATGTCCTCATATACATGCCCACAGAACGCATCTTGTGCAATCGTGCACACTGATGTACTAAAGCTGTGGCCTTCTAGGCCTGTCCTCGAACCCAGAAAGGTACGCCTTTGTCCATTCACTGTATTACACTATTAGGACCAAGGACAATGAGGGCTGGTGCAAATCTTTGAGATGCAGCTATTTGATTATTATAAAGCATGTTATTAGCCCCAGCAAACCTTTGTCCTTTAGTATGAAGCTGGGTATTTTTAACTCCTTTGCTCCTCTTTCATGAGTCCGAGGAGAAGGCATTCTTCCAAGGGCAGTGAAAGAAAACACAGAGTGACAAAAAGGGAGATGTGACTTACTTTTTTAAGCAGGTGATGGAATCACAGGCCCAAGGCCAGGCAAGGGCAGTTGGCAAAGCACTGAAGGAATT
>CABHPQ010172036.1:6298-22373 GCA_902168405.1 Peromyscus aztecus | reverse complement strand
GAGGGAGGGAGGGAGGGAGGGAGGGAGGGAGGAAATAAGTGCATTCCAGAAGGAAGGGCGCCCATAGTTAGCAGGAGCTACAAGTTTACACACGACAGGTCTGTCCTGGCTTCACTTCTGTTGCTGTGGTGAAATACCCTGTCCAAGAGCAGCCTGAAGGAGGGGAGGGTTTATTTGGCGTACAGTTCCAGGCTGCAGTCCAGTATGGCTGAGAAGTCAGGAGACAGGAACTTCAAGCACCATATCCATCCACAGCCAGCAGCAGACAGAGAAGATGCACATGGACCCCTGCTGAGCACCGTTGATGCTCACCTGGCTTTCTTTACTCTTACACAGTTCAGGGTGAGTCTTCCCACCAACAGTCAAGGCAATTCAAAGGACAAGCCAACAGGCTCACCTGATCTACATAATCCCTCAACTGAGACTCCCTTCCCAGGTGATTCTAGGTGGTGACAAGTTGACATTTAAAACTAAGGAGCCCATGACCCCACTGGCCCATCCAGCACACCATCCCTTGAGGTTGACAGAATGCACAAGCCCATGGAGGGTGGAAGAACCACTTAATTTCCATCACAAAACCAATTTCCAGAGGCATCTTCATCCTGTGAAAAAGACTAGAAAAACTTCCCATCAGCCCCCTCCCCACCCCGGACAAGGCTAAGAAAGTCTGTCATCTACTCAAGGTAGTAGATGTAGATAGAGGGAAGAAATGAATGAGAAATCAAAACCACAAACTTTGCCATGTGAAGACGAGAAATCTGAATTTACATGATCATTTTAAAAGGCCAAATTGGCTTGATATATAATATAAAACCACTTTCCACCTTGGACACATCAAACACCCACAGTGGGAAACAGTCTATTGCAGATGAGCTCACAGTCAGAAATACAAAGCTAGGAAATGATGTGCACCACAGGAGAGTGGCAGAGAAGTAAAGAGGAGCTAGTACCATGGCAGCTTCAGATAATAGACACCTCAGAGAAACCAATAAACAGACGTGTCTAATATTGCTAAAGACATTGTTGAAGGAAGACAAAATACGGAACTCAGACATACATGTAAGAGTTACAAGGGGAAGCATCTCAGTTTGTTTCCTATTGCTGTGATGAAGAACAAGGCCAAAGGCAACTTAGGGAGGAAAGGATTTCTTTGGCTTACACCTCTCCATCGCAGTCCATCACCAAGAGAAGTAAGAGCAGGAACTCAAGGAAGGAACCTGGAGGCAGGAACTGAAGCACAGACCACGGAGGGATGCTGCTTACTGGCTTGCTCTCATAGCTTACTCAGTTTGCATTATTATGCAATCCAGGACCACCTGTCCAGGGGTCATACCACCCACAGTGGGCGAGACCCTCCTATATGAATTATTAATCAAGAAAATGTCCCCATGAACTTGTCCACAGGCCAATCTGACGGAGGCAACTCCTCAGCTGAGGCTCCCTCTTCCCGATGACTCTAGCTTCTGTGGAGTTGACAAAACCAGAGCCAGCACAGGGACATGTTAGACAGAATGTGGGAAAGCACTAGTCAATGAGAAATGACTGAGAATATTCCAGAATCTAATAAACAATTCTAAAACCCCTGGGTCAAGAAAAGAAGATAACACAAACTTTAAAATACTTAAAGAATGCTAAAGACACCACATAGCAATGCTGTTCCCAGAATGTCTGGGGCCAAGTGTAGGATACCTTATTATGAGACACACACACACACACACACACACACACACACACACACACACACACACACCAAAAATACAGGCCATTGCCATTGTTCTTGGTTACCAACCAGAACTAGATGATAAGACCCTGTTGTTGAAGACACCCCTTGATTTGGTCTCAGGAGACCAATAAATCAAGCTGAAAATGAGCTGGAAGTGTGCTCCCTGCTGGCTAGCTTTCATACTGCTGGAAAGCACTTATAATCTGCTGGGGGAGAAAAGGCATTAACGGTCTTACCTAGCTATGAACCCTATGCACTATACAGTACCAATTTGTCAGACAAATGTGCTCATTGACATAATAGTGGCATGGTGGACATGGGAGTGTCCAATCACTTTATTGTTGGATTTGAGGCTCTCTCCACAAGAGGAATTCATGTCTGGTACTAGAAACCTGGTCACAAACCATGGCTAGGAAGGTCATAGACACTAAGATGGGAACCTACTCTATTGTTTTGCTAAATGGATATGGTGCCAAGCTGCCTTCCAGTGTTTATACCCATAGTTTAGTGCCACTCTCTGAAGTGGTCAGAGAAGCTTCTGTTTGGAGGTGATGCAGAGAATAAGTAACTGTTGAGTGCTTGGCCATAAATCGGACAACTATATCACTTCCTCCAAGGAATATTGTGGAAGAGGATATGGGAAGAATGTAAGAGCCATACTATTTTCTAAACATGACACTGTGAAAGCTAGCCAGGGGAAGATGCTTCCAACTATTGCACCCATGAACTCATAGCAGCAGTGGCTACCTGCATAAGACCTTCATAAGACTGGGCCTATCAACAACATTCCTTCACAGACTGAGAGGGATCCGTGGAGCTAAGGAACTTAAAGGTTGATGGGGCTGAAGGAGTCATACTCCCCAGTGGTAGAGCCACTGGTAAATTCCTCTTGATCAAGCAAATAATCTCCCATACATGCTCATGAAGGCAACTGTAATTAAATACAGGAGGTGAAAACAACAATAACAAACAAAAAGACAAGAACGAGGGAGGAACGCTCATTTGGAAAGGAGGAAAAGGGGTTCAGTGGGAGGGGAGAGGCTGAGCGGGGATCCGCTCAAAGCATGTGAAAGATGTGTATGAAGCTGTAAAAGAGTAAATGAAATTCATTTAAAGGTACCTCGTATCGAAACCTTTAGGATATGGCAAAAATTTTCACAGGCACATAATACTTCAAAATACATCAGAAAAGGATATGATAAAAGAATCGGTGAGCTAAATATAACTTTGAAACAAAAAGGGAAAAGCTGGACCTGGCAGCCTGTGCCTATAGTCTCAATTGGGAATCTGAGACAGAAGGATCAGGAGTTGAAGGCCAGTCTAGGCTACACAGTAAGTTCAGGCTAGGCAGAGCACCACCATGAGACCCTGTCTTCAAAAGAAAAACAATAAAAAGTAAAAGTTTTAGAGTCTTTTAGTTAGGAGAAGGAACCAAACAGTGAAGAGAAAAGATTAAAGACAAAACCAGTCACCAAAGAAACAGAAAACAAAGCACAGTAGAAAAGAGAAAGAAAAATTAGGCTATTTGAAATGACTAACAAAATACACAAGTGTGGTAAAACTAGTTTGGAATAGTTTAGTTTCCTATTGGGGTAAAGTCTTTTCTTCTCAGAAAACCACCACCTTGTCAGTAGGAAGGAAAAAATATGTTAGAAAAAAATTCCTTTTGGAAGCATTCTTGTTAAACAATCATAGAACTTATATTTATGGACAAACATTTCAATCTAAAAGTTGTTCTGACCTATTGTGCAGAAATTTCACTGTGCCTATGATCGTCAGTCCTCTGGGTAAGTTGTTAAACAAATGACATGGAAAGAAATTGTCAAAATCAACCACAGCCTCAGCTTCCTTAGCCAAAGAGGCTGCCTTTGGCTCTTCAGTCTAAGATCTATGTCACATGGAAAACATCAATTTATCTCCTTATAAAATAATTGCTGGGCATCCTATCAAAATGGCATGACTGCATGAGGCATTGAACGGTATTTTTCAAATGATAGCTAAAAGTTCAGAATTGGTTACAGGGACTTTGAAAAAGATACCAGATTGAAGATTCTGTTCAGCCACAGTAAAAAGAGACACAGCAGCCACTTCTAACCCCTCTTGTGTTGAAAAACTCCAAGAGACAAAGCTTAGGTTTGTGTTTCTCACCTCAGACTTGTGCCACATGAACCTCAGGGGGCCTCAGTGAGGCTTATTTCCACTACTTCAGATCTGTAGCGGAGGACCCAGCTGGGCACAATGGGACTCAATGCTCCTCTCACACCTCTACTAACTTCTGCTCTTTTATAGCATGTTTCCTAAATCCTTTTATATTTTAACTATTTGAAAAAAAATCACCCCTTAGTCTATTTTTTTTCTAAATGAGAGAGATAGTGATGATTTGGGTTTTAAAGTACAAATGAGGATGATATTACAACCTCACATTAATCACATTATTTGTTATGACTCTTAGCTTACCCAAACCTTCTACTTTATTTGAATCAAGTTTCTAGTCTTAAAAAAATTAAAAATTTCACTCCCTTCATAAAATAAGTATCTTATTTGGAGAAAATATAATTTTTAGACATAAAAATAGGACAGAGGAAGCCGGGTGGAGGTGGCGCACACCTTTAATCCCAGCACTTGGGAAGCAGAGCTAGGCGGATCTCTATGAGTTCAAGGCCAGCCTGGTCTACAGAGTGAGATCCAGGACAGGAACCAAAACTACACAGAGAAATCCTGTCTTGAAAAACAAAACAAAACAAAAATTGGACAGAGGCTTTTCATTTTTAGATTTGTTTTTAATTATGTGTGTACATGTATGTTTGTATGGGTGTATGTGCATATGAGTTTCAGGTGCTCACAAAGGCTGGGGTCACGCTGTCCCATGTGGATGCTGGGAACTAAACTTGGGTCCTCTGTAAGGGCAGTACTCACTCTTAACTGCTAAGACATTGTTCCAGTCCCATAGAGGCCTATTGAAAATCTTCTAAAAAGAGCTTCGTATTTTAGGGTACCTTTCTCTCAGATGATATTGGGTGGGTTTAGTCTGGGATGGCTGTAGATCGTATCTTTATTTGAGATCGAAATTCTTACAGATAAGAACAAAAGAACTTCTTAATATATATTGGATTTGCATGTGTGTATATGCACGTCTCTCACTGGGAGGGACCTGAATCTCACTCATTAGACTAAGATGGCTGGCTACCATCTTAGCTAAGAGTCTAGACTCTGGACAGATCCTCCTGTCTCTATCTTCCCTGTGCTGGAATTGTAAGTGCACACTATCATGCCTGGCTTTTTTATGTGGGTGCTGAGGCTTGAACTCTGGTCCTCAGACTTGCATTCCAAGCACTTTCCCAACAGAGCTATATTTCCCTAGTGCCCCCAAAAGAAAGACTATTAATTGGATCTGACCCAATTAATATGTTGCTACTGACACTAAAAATGTTAAGCTAGAACAGATTAAAGCCTCTAGACAGCTCCATAGTGTAACTTAAACTTATGCCTACTTTAGAGTAACTTTGACCATTGTCAGGACTACCCAAGATTTAGGTTGACACTTTTTATTCAAATTATGTACAAACAGTATCCAATGGCAAAAACATTTATGATGATGTTTTTGTTATCAGTTTGTTTTTAATAAAAATTGTCCAAATGCTAGAATCAAGAAACTTCTCTGGAAGAACAGGCACTGGCCTGTGAATTTTAGGACAAACCCAATCTGCTGAAAATAATTTTAAAAGACACACTTTAAAAAGAACTAATGTTCAAAAATGGGACATGAAAAATGTTATTTCAGAACAGAGAAAATTTGAAACCTAGGAGACCAGAGTTTAAGAACCCATACTTCCTGATTGAGTCTTCAAGTACCCCATCATGCAGTTAGTTTGGATTAGAAAAAAAATACTAAACAATATTATATTTTTCCAATGAAAAGTAAATGAATAGTGTTACAAAACAACTCCATTGGAGTCACAGTCCCCTTTATTCTTCCTTTTCTCTTTTTTTCCCTTTTTTCTTTTGTTTGTCTTTGTGACGACAGGGCCTCATGTAGCCCAGGCCAGCCTTGAACCTGTTACCTAGGTTGAGGATGAACTTGATCTGATCCTCCTACCTCCACCTCCCAAATGCTGAGAGTGGTTGGATCTCATTTCTTTTTCTGATATAAAAATAAAGAATGAGATTTGGTCATGCAAACAAAATCTATGGAGTCCTGTTTTCTTACATATTTGGCCTTTTATTTCTACCCCTATTACTAATACTATTTGAACCTGTGGAAAATATAACTTTGTTAAAAAATTTTTTAAGTAGTATAGCCTTATTATCTTCAGGAGTGTGAATTTCCATTTATTTCCACAAACTGGAATGTAGACTAATACCTAGGTAATAGGACAAATCAAGTTGTTATCCACAAATAAGAGTTACGGTAATTTACATAGGAAAGGCCAGTCTTCCCTGGAATTAGAACTGTTCCACGTGAGGCTACAGCTGCGGAATCAAGGAAGAAAAATTAGGATTAGAGGATAACATCTCAAGTTCAGAAGAAAGAGAAAATATATATAATAACCCTGTTATTCAACTTTGTGGTGGAGTTTCTAGCCAGTGATATACGATAAGAAGAGGAAAAAAGGAAAGGTTCAATGAAGGAAATACAGCTGTCACTGTTTGCAAACTGTATGGCTGCTTACATAGATGACCCAAAAGGACCTACAAACACAGTATCAAAAATACCGAAGAAGATCACGGGAGCTTACACAAGATCAATATATAAAAGTAAAATGTTATATTCCAGAAATAAACTCAGCGTTGAAAAGACAAGGTTTGGGGACTGCAAACATGGCTCAGTGGGCAAAGTACTTGCTATGCAAGCACGAGAAACTGAGTTTGTATCTCCAGTGCCCATGTAAAAGACGCTCACATCTATAACCTCAACCCTGGGCACTTGGGGGGGGTGCGGGGGTGAAGAGACAAAAGGTTTCTAGAAGCTTGTCCAACAAGCCAGTTGTGGTGGTTTGAATAAGATTGGCCCCCATAGGCTCATATATGTGAATGCTTAAGGAGTAGCATTAGGAGGTGTGGCCTTGTTGGAGTAGGTGTGGCCTTGTTGGGGGAAATGTGTCACTGGGGGTGGGCTTTGGGGTTTCAAATGCTCAAATCAGGTCCAGTGTCACTCTCTCTTCCTGATGCCTGCAGATTCAGATGTAGAACTCTCAGCTCTTTCTCCAGCATCATGTCTGCCTGTGTGCCACCATGCTTCCCCCCATGATGATAATGGGCTAAACCTCTGAACTGTAAGGCAGCCCCAGTTAAATGTTTTCCTTTATAAGAGTTGCTGTGGTCATGGTGTCTCTTCACAGTAATAGAAGCCCTAACTAAGACACCAGTCTAGTCAAATCAGTAAACTCTAGGTTCAGTGAGAGACTCTGTATCTAAATCCAAGGTAGTGCCAGGCATGATGGCACACACTTCTAATGCCAGCACTCAGAAGGTAGAGGTGAGTTTGAGGCCAGCCTAATCTACATAGCAAGTTCCAGGACAGCCAGGGTTATACAGAGAAACCTCGTCTCAAAAAAAAAAAAAAAAAACAAACAAAAACAACGAGAAACTCACTATAGTGGGCTGATAAGCAGACGTGGTGAATCCAGGCTCTGGGCACCAAGGCTGATGATCTCAGTTCAAGCCCTGGGACCCACATAGAGAGAGACAAGTCCCACAAGTTGTCCTCTGACCTCCACACACATGCCACAGCACACACACACATACAATTAGGCACGCACAGCGACAAGGAGGTGAAATATGAAAACAGATTAGTATCAAAACCAAGAAGAAAGTACTTACAAATGCTTGTAACAAAGTTAATAATAACCCAATCAGTAGTACTTCAGTGAGGAGTAGATTTTGTCTTCTAAAAGTGCACAAAGTTCAGAGAAAACCAAACAATAGTATCTTAGTTAAGGTTACTATTGCTGTGATGAAACACCATGACCAAAAACAACTTGGGGAGGAAAGGGTTTGTTTGGCTTACACTTCCACATTGCTGTTCATCATTGAAGGAAGTCAGGACAGGAACTCACACAGGACAGGAACCTGGAGGTAGGAGCTGATGCGGAGGCTATGGAGGGGTGCTGTTTACTGGCTTGCTCCTTGTGGCTTGCTCAACCTGCTTTCTTTTAGAACTCAAGACCACCAGCCCAGGGATGACACCACAATGGGCTGGGCCCTTCCCCATCAATCACTAATTAAGGAAATGCCCTACAGGCTTGTCTGCTTACAACCAGATTTTCTCTAGGCATTTTATCAATTGAGGTCCCCCCACCCCCTTTCAGATAACTACAGCTTGTGTCAAGTTGACATAAAACTAGCCAGCACAATCAGGTCCCTCCGAAAGGCATGAGGCCATACTGATTGGGATGAAGAGCGCTGATGTCATGTAGGGTGCTGCCTTTCTCTCCCTGTAGTTGGCTGTGCTCCTCTGTGTTGTGACTCCCTTTCTGCTATTCAGTGGTGCTGTAAACTCAAGTTCCCAGAAAAGGCCACACCCATATGAAAGATTCTGCATGGCTGATTGGTTGATTTGAATTTCATGCTTGTAATGTTCAGATCCAGAACCCAAATTATCTTGGGTTATTGTTAGTCCTCTTAATATTCATCCATTGCTACCTTCCCTGTCTGACCTAACATCTTTTCAGCTATATGTAAAACATTTGGAGTATATTAACACACCATTAGCTTCCACAACCCCACAGCTAAAATATCATAATGTCTGAAGCCTGTTGCTGAGTTACCCCTACCTTGCTGCGACTTGTATACCCACTGCGCCCACCAATGTATTTGGTAAATGCTTTGAATTATGACTTTTTTTTTGTTTTATGACTATAAAAAATTCATAAAATGACTTCTATGTCAAAACACATTATATTTGGGGCAATCTGAATTCGTGCCTCTGGGCCATGCTTACTGGTATTTGGCTCAGAATCAACTCTTCCTGTTAAGGTAAAAGTTATGTCTTGCACTGACAATGTGAAGCAGAGTACTAGGGGAAATTCTTTGTGCCCTCCAAAAGTCATAAGTGTACTGGCAATATGGATCAACCAGTATGTGTCACAGAAGAACAGACTGTACACGTGGAGAGAATTAATATTAATACACAACAGCAGCATATGTTGGGATAAGAATTAATGGGAGTTTTTAATCCTTGCACTTTTCATAATGAGTATAAAAATATCAACCATGTTGGTTTTTATAAGTGTGTGTTGCACTCACAATAAGGTGATTGTTAGGACTGGCTAACTGCTGTGAAAAAAAAAAAAAGAAAAAAAAAACAACAACCCACCCCTGAATCTCAGGACTGTAGAAGAAATGCTTCCTTCTTCCTCTCCCAGAATAAAGCAGGCCGCTGAGGCTATGTCCAGGACTCCAGCTTCCTCCCTGTAGTGGGGTCTCTGGATCATGGGACCTCCAGGTTCTCCCTGGGTTGTCTGTGTCTGGGGCGGGTGTGTGTGTGTGTGTGTGTGTGTGTGTGTGTGTGTGTGTGTAGAAAGAGGGCAAGAGGGAGGGAGGGAGACAGGGAGACAGACAGACAGAGACCCTTTTGAGTCCTTATCCCAACCCCAGGATGAGGGTTTGGTTGAATCTAGGTCTGTCTCAGCCAAATCAGTTAACTAGCAAGGAATGGAAACTGCTTCCAAAGAGAGCGGAAATGGACTAATTGAAAACTTATCAGCACATGTGGTGGCACATGCCTGTAATCCCAGCGTTTGGAAGGTTTCAACAAAACAAAGATATGTCTATTTGTATGTATGTATTATCAATCAATCAAACACAGAACAGAGAGTAGAGAAAACGCAGTTTCCCATCCACTCTACTTTCCTGCGCCACCTGGCAAGGCTCCGGAGCCTCAGCTGAGTAAATACAAAACCGCAGGCGGCAACTCACCTTGAGCAATGGTTACTGGTAAAAGGAGGAAACTTTGGAAAACGCAACCAGACACGTGCTTTCCATAGCTAGTAAGCGTTAGTCATTCACCCATTCACCGCGAGCACTTACCACAGCGAGTACCACACAGCACTTACTTACCACAGCAGGTGGAAACTGAGTTAGTTTATGAGGCTGTATAGCAACTGTCCTTGGCCTGGGGACTTGGGACAAGGAAGCCTTAGCCCCGCCCAGCGCATGGCCACGCCCACCCCTCTGAGGGCCGGAAGGGCAGTTGCCTAGCAGCAGGTGTTGTTCGGAGTCCTTGACAACCTCCAGCAGCTAGGAAGAAGCACCATGCCCAAGAACGCCTTAGTGACCTTGCGCTATGGGCCCTACAGCGCAGTGGGCCTGTCCGTGGAGCACCGCACCTACCGACTGGAGGGTCTGCAAGGTGGGACACCCCGCTGAGTGCCCCTCTGTGAGACTCAGCCTCCCGGACTCAGGCTGAGTCCTCTACCTAGGCCTTCCCGCCTCAGACCCCAGGCAAGTGCTGCCTTCCCCAGGAAGCCTTTATAGGATGACTTAGCACCTCCCTCTGGTTCCCACTACATGATCTGTGGGCACCCTGAGTGTTACCAGGCAAAATACACACACACACACACACACACACACACACACACACACACACACGAGTACCTAATCCCACATTACAATTTGGGAAAATTAGGGTCAGAAATACTAAGTGTCCTTTGCAAGTCAAATGGCTGCCAAGTGACGGGGCTGAGATTCTATCCCCTGCTTGTTCATTTATGCGGCAAGGCCTGTGTTAAACATCTGTGTGCGTAGACTCAGGCAGACGGGCTCACTGTTGAGCAGGATGTGTGCAGGAGAGCACTGATTGCTGAGAGTCATGCCTAAACCCTGACAGACTAGAGGCTGCATGGGAACCTGCCGACAGCGGAGCGACCAGAATTTTAGGGCAAAAGTCCCAAGAGACCAAACTCAGCCACCACCTGTATTAGTCACAGAACTAACAGCATATATATTTGTTGTTCTCTAGAGTCACAGAACTTATAAGCTATATATTTGTTGGAATGACTTACAGGCTGCAGTCCAACAATAGCTAGTTGTGGATGGAAAGTCCAAGAATCCCAGTAGTTGCTCAGTCCCCCGAGGCTGGGTGTCTCAACTGGAATCCCGAAGTAAGCTCAATGGATGTGCTGACAAGGACAAGCAGGCGAAGAATAACCAACCCCTTCCTTCTTCTAGTGTCCTCATATAGGTTTCCAGCAGAAGGTGTGGCCCAGATTAAAGGTGTGTCATCCCGCCTCAAGATCCAGATCAAAGGCATGTTCCCTTCCTGCCTCAAGATCTGGATCACAAATGTGCCCTCCATTTCATTCCAGATATAGTCAAGTTGACAACCGAGAATAACCATCACACCACCCCAATATGATAATTAAATAGATAAGCCTAGAGAAGCAGAGAAATGTGATTAATGTTGCACACTGGAAGGAGGAAGGGACAAAGGGCACAGTGAGCCCAAATCCATCCCTGGGGTGCTGCCTAAATTTTAGGATTAAGTGGAGAAAGGGCCCGGTGGTGGCGCACGCCTTTAATCCCAGCACTTAGGAGGCAGAGGCAGGCGGATCTCTGAGTTTCAAGCCAGCCTGGTCTACAAAAGCAAGTTCCAGGACAGTCAGGGCTACACAGAGCAACCCTGTCTCAAAAAACAAACAAACAACAACAAAAACAATTGAAGTAGAATTGGTGCAGGAGGTGAGATGCTCATATACTCAAGCCGTCTGATTGATTGAGCATCACCAGTGTTCAGGAAGACTCCTTGAGTGATAGCCACGTTAAGCAATCGAGTGACCCAGAATAGACGAGACAGACACAAAGTGAAGGCAGAGATGGCAGACTTTCATCCCACTCCGAGTTACCTTGTACAACCAAGAGATAAATTGGTTCTTTTTAGCAAAAGCATTTCCTAAGTGCCTGTTAAAGTGCCGGTAAATTGGAGGGGATTGAGGATATATTTGCGTTTTAATGAATGGAGATTGGCCAGGTAAAGAGAGGCCAGGGCATTCCGGGCAGAAGATCTGACACTTTCAGAAACTGGTGGTAGGAATAAGTGTTGAGATGTTGAAATGATGGAGGTTAGGCCAGAAGGAGCAAGAGAGCTTCACTCAGCACAACCTGAGAGCTTCAGGCAGGGAAATGAAACCTCAGCTGCTCTGAATACAAGCTGGAGGGCCAAGAGCGCAAGAGAGAGAGACAGAAGGGCTTTGATGGTGGTCCGAGGTTGTAATGAGAGCATCTTGGGTCAAGACAGCGGTAAAGGGAAGTTATGCCAAGTAACAGCAGTAACCTCCCTAGGACAGTAGACTGGGTAGGCAAGGGTAGAGAGGGTGCCACCAGCATTTAGCCACATCTGCCTAGCAGCAGAGTTGATGGATGGCAATGCTGTCTACCAAACTGGGAAGCACCAACCGGGCCCCACAGTTTGGATGATCACATCCTGTTGTGGACACATTAAACTTCATGCGCTTTTAGCTACCTAGGTCAATGTACAAAGAATAAGAAACTCTAATCCTGTCAAACCAGCTCCCCACCCCACAATGACTTCATTTCACCTTAGTTATGTCTTCCTGTCTCCAAGCATGGTCAGAGGAAGTTAGGACTTTCAACATACAAAATAGGGAAAGCACAATTCGATCCATAGCAGCAGCATGTGACGACATTCATTACAGATCTCAATATCATAGACCCATCACTGTCTATTGCCAGAGTTTTTCGGTGTCCTGAACAATAACTTAGAAAGCAGTAACTCCACCTCCCACACTAGACC
Organism: Peromyscus aztecus; assembly: GCA_902168405.1. Classification (NCBI taxonomy): domain Eukaryota; kingdom Metazoa; phylum Chordata; class Mammalia; order Rodentia; family Cricetidae; genus Peromyscus; species Peromyscus aztecus. The sequence goes on along the minus strand of CABHPQ010172036.1, from coordinate 9,900 downwards.
TGACGCACTCTAATCCTCTTTACATCCCTGTGTGCACCAGGCTCTCGCTCTCTTTTGGGCCACCAACGAGCTCCCAAATCATGACATGGAGACTTACTAGTTATGAATGCTCAGCCTGGCTTAGACTCATCTCTGGCTAGCTCTTTTAACTTAGATTGCCCTGTTTCTGTTTATCTACCTTTTGCCTCAGAGCTTTTTGCTTTTCTTTCCTTCTGTACATCTTACTTTCACTGCTTCTCGTGTCTGGCTGGTGGTAACTGTCTGGCTTCCGGCCCTGGGTGTTTCTCTTGTTCTCCCCTCCCCCTCTTCCTCCTCCTCCTCCTCCTCTTCATCATCATCATCATCATCATCATCATCATCATCATCATCATCTCCTTCTCTCTTCTCTCCCGAGCCTAGATTTCTCATCCTATTTATTCTCTCTGCCCACCAGCCCCACTTATCCTTTTCCTGCCTAACTACTGGCCATTCAGCTTTTTATTAGATCAATCAGGCACCTTAGGCAGACCAGATGAAACAAATGTATCACATCTTTTTCTAGTTAAACACACATCCTTACATCATAAAACAAATGCATCATAAACAAATGTCACACACCTTTACACAATTAAAGTAATATTCCGCAGCATAAACAAATGCAAGACATCTTTACATAGCGAAATATTCCACAACACCCGTGAATCTTCCAAGTTTAGATATTTAATATGTGTTGAATCTGCTCATAGGCCTTCTCTACTGCCAGGGAGATGGCATTAGCAGAGGCAAAGCACAAGGGGCCCCGAAGTTGAGCTTACCTAGTTTTGACACAGTCTCTACTCCTCATAGACTTATAGACAAAGTCAAAATCAAGTTGTTTTTCCTTTATGAGCCTCACGTTCCTTGTTGGTAAAGGAGAATGTGAACTCCCGCCCCCATTGGTGTGAGTCTAATGAGAAAAGCACACGTGACAAGGACTTACTCTGGAGACAGTCATTAGGAAAGGTGTGTTGGGGGGGTGTCTCTCAGAGCATTTGGTACTGGTAAGCAGTTTGGGCTTGTAGAGGATGGTGTATAGCAAGAGAGTTGGGTCTGTTTTGCCCTTGACATCAAGCAGTGGCAAAGGTGCATAGGTGAAGAACTATGAGTTAGCTGGGCAGTGGTATCGTACATCTTTAATCCCAGCACTTGGGAGGCAGAGGCAGGCAGGCCTCTGAGTTTGAGGCCGGCCTGGTCTACAGAGCGAGTTCCAAGACAGTCAAGGCCACACAGAGAAATGCTGTCTCGGAAACAAACAAAACAAAAAACAAACAAACAAAAAACCCCACCATTAATTTGTACTTTAATGTTTAATGGTTCTGAAAGGAGGAAATTGGAGAAGAGAAGTGGAGGATGTTGGATTATTAAGAGACACCAAACCAGTGGGTAGAAATCCTGTTCTAGGATTTAGAAGGAAGAAGGCAGGAGCCCTTCTAACTGTAGACCAGATCTAGATACTGATGACGTCAGCATCCCTGTCCCAGGTCCTGACTGCTCTAGTTCTGCTGTCACTCATGTCTCAGGCCTCCCTCCACTGTTCCTCCTAGGCCTGTCAATCCATTCCATGGTCCTTGTCCTCAGCACATGTCCATAAGTCAGTCCTTCCCCCGTCAACCCCCTCCTCCTCCACTTACGTCCAGTCCCCATCATCCTCTGCTGAGTTGTGTCATGGCTTCCGGCCAGAGCTCTCTGTGACCACAGCGGTCTCCTTGTAGTCTGTTCTCAGAACCAGAGCCGGGTCAGAACATGGCTTCATTCCTGGATGACTCTGGTGACTCCCAGCTCATAGACGCCAAAGACCTTCCAAGGCTTTCTGGCTTCTCCGACCTCCTTGACCTCTTTACACATCCTCTCCAACCACAGCCACATCCTCACTGACCAAGGACCTCCCCAGGGATCCTGGGAGCTGACACCCGATGCTCAGCAGGCACTACACCTGTGCTGCCTTTTTCTACGTGATATCCCCTTTCCTCCCTCAGCCTTCAAGTCATCAGCCCGAAAGTCACCCTCATGAATAAGACATCCTGAAGTATTTGGGGTGTGTGTGTGTGTGTGTGTGTGTGTGTGTGTGTGTGTGTGTGTAAGTGTAAGTTGCAGGAGTCTGTTCTCTCCTTCCACCACATGGGTACTGGGTATCAAACTAAGGTCTGTCCCGTGGGGTCCCAGTTCCTGTACTTGGTGTATAGAAAGTGTTCCATGACTTTTCCTGGAGGGAGTGAACAAATATTCACCCCAGATGGGGCACTAACAAAGACCAAAGAAACAATTCCGCCCAAGTCTAACGTGGTCAGCCAGTCAGCTTATTGGGATTGCCTGCTTGCAGGAGCATGAGAGTGACTCAAAGGCAACTGCCTCTTAGGAAAGCCCACTCTGGCAGGGGTGATAGTCACAAAAGCTGCATTCCTGGAGGTCCTTGCTCAACTGACCCTGCAGAAGAGTATGCTCTCCCAGCTGTGCTTCACTGCTTACATGACCTTCAAAGTGGGGTCTCCTGATAATGTAATTTTCTGAATATTCCAGGAGGGAATGTTTTCATCAGAAAGCTAGAGCCACATGCTGGAGGGAGAGACGGAACCAGGCAGCTGGAAGAGGTGTGGCCTAAGGACAAAGTGCTAGGGGCCAGGAATGGGTAGTGCACAAATGGGAGATGATGTGGACGTACCAGAAGGCATGTGAGATGGGATTCCAGAAGAAACGGATCCTAAACTGTTGAGCTCAAATTATCTCTGGAGAGAGATGCTGTCATGGTTGTCAGTCGTGGAAGGATTAGAAAATGAATATTCAGCCGGCCGGTGGTGACACACGCCTTTAATCCCAGCACTCGGGAGGCAGAGGCAGGCGGATCTCTGTGAGTTCGAGGCCAGTCTGGGCTACAGAGCGAGATCCAGGAAAGGAGCAAAGCTACACAGAGAAACCCTGTCTTGAAAAAAAAAGAAAGAAAGAAAGAAAGAAAGAAAATGAATATTCTCCTAGGTTCCCAATTGTTCACAAATGGGACAGTGACCTTGGAAGGCAACTTGGAAGTGTCTATAAAATGTAGCCCACACAACAGAAACCAATGACTTCATTTCCAGGTGCCTTCTTAACTGAAAAAGACCACCCATACCCAGGTGGCATACTACCAATGTTTTCTGCAACCTTCTTGGTGAAAGAAAAAAATAGAAACAACCAGAAACTGCAATGGCTCGGTAAATCGCAGCACATCCATCATGTGACATGGGGTGGTGGAAGGCTGGGCTGAGTAAGCACAGCACTAGAGAGAGAGCCTGCCCCTGAGTCCCCTGCACTCCATAATCTCTCTTCACTCAAAGAGGCAGAAGACAGAAGAGGCACACAGGGTAGAGTCAGGGTGGTTTTGGAAATTTTGTCCTTTTCTATAATTTCTAAGGTTTTTTACAGAATCAAGAGTCTGCTTTGCACTGATAAGCTGATAATATTTTAGATGTACTTTTTTTTTTCAGCAAAAATGTACTAAAAAAAAAGAAAGAAACGTAGAAGCAGTGCACACCTGTAAGCATGGCACTTGGAAAGAAACATAGTACCAGTGCACATCTGTAATCGTGGCACTTGGAAAGAAACATAGGACC
>CABHPQ010172035.1:0-39902 GCA_902168405.1 Peromyscus aztecus | reverse complement strand
CGAGGACTAAAATGTACTTTTAGGGCTAAGTACCCTTGACCATCTCCTCTTTATTCTCAGTTTTAAAAGAAGGGTCCTCAGCACCAGCTGCAGTCGGGCGGTGGCCCAAGTCATTGTGCATTCTCTGAGGACACAGGTCTAGTAGCCCAGCATGGGAGAGTGGGCAGGAGAGGGTGGTTTCTTGTGCCTTTCTTCAAGGCTGACTGTGCCTTCCACGTGATGGGGGACAGGCTGTATGTTGTTATTGGATGCTTTTGATCACCTGGTAAGTTTGGGGAACAGATGAACCTTTTTGAGAGGTTAAGTAATTTCCCAAGGTCACTCGGCTGGCTCCTGGTGCAGCGTTCTGCGTCCCATCCTTCCTCTGCTCCGGAGTGCGTTCAGAGCTTTGGAGCCATGTGGATGTCTGTCTCACAGCTCAGTTTCGGAAGGTGCCAATGTGCGGAAGTGCCTGTAAGAGGGGAAAAGCTCAGTTGCTCCTGGAGGAGGTGGGGCGACCCCTGAAGGCTCCTCTGCGCAGAGGGGCCCCTGAGCCGCTTCTGTAGTCATTAGCCGCCGGCTGCTCCTGTTGTTCACATTTACTAAAAGTAGGAGGGAAGGAAAAGGCAATGTGTATAGCAGAGAAAACCCAGTAGAGAGGACAGAAACAACCTGCTCTGGGTGTGATGTCTACATAGTTAGTGTGGAATTTGAGGGGCCTGGCAAAGTCGGTGCTGAGCCACCTTGGATGGGCTGGACTCCCAAGGGTTCACAGGGGATATATAGGAGCCCCCTGAAACGTTATGTCAAGCGTCGTGAATCTGTGCCTCTTGCCCTGGGAAGATAGCCCATGGCTTTCTACTAAAAGATGCCCAAGACCGCCAGAGAGCCTGAATCTGCTGTTTGAGAAGTTGAAATTACTATATCCTCCTCCCCTCCTCTCTCTTCCCCCTCTCCTCCTTCTCCTAGATGGGATCGTGTGTGTCCCAGACTGACCTCCAACTCATTCTGTCACTAAAGACGACCTTGAACTTCTGATCCCCTTGCTTCACCTCTCAAGTGTGGGAGTATCGGCGTGTTCCACCACAGCCAGGCTCAGCAGTGCCGGGGTATGGGATCCAGGGCTGCATTGGTGCTAAGCAGGTGCTTTGCCGACTGAGTTACAGCCTCGGTCTGGGTGCATTTTCTTTTCGTTTTACCTTAATGCCCCAGCATAGACACAGAAGCCTGTGAAATAAAGCATTTCTGAGGACGTGCCAGGAAGTTGGTTGTGACAGAGGGATATATGGTGTAGACTTATACAAGATACAGTAAGAAAGAAAACTCGCGACTGCCTATTGCCTCACGTTATTCTGTTTTGCAATTTTAATAGCTATTTAGAGAATCATAAAGCTGTTGGGGGAGGGGCAGGGACCTGGTGTCCAGTAGAAAGAAATCTATTTGTGGAGACTGTGCTTAGTTGCCTTGTGTTGGGCGGATCAATACCATTTCCTGAAAGAGACCTTTTAGCGGTCATCTCCATTCATCCCCCTTGAGGAATCTGGGGAAACTGTCAACCTGAGATCAGATGTCCATCAGAGAATGTCCGCCACCCTGGAGAGCCTGCTTCCAGAGGCTCTGTCGTGTCCACCGGGGCACAGCAGGCACTCATGGACCCAGAGCAGCAGAGATCTCAACAGCATTGCCTGCCCTCTGCCCACCATGTCCAGCTTGCATTCCTCTTTGGAGCAAGAACTGACTCTCGTTTGCATAGAGGGGAATGTGTTGGACTGAGCCTTAGCTGCTCTGTCTGGCCTGAAGAAAAGTCGGCCTCTCCTCCAGTCTCATCGTTTCTCAATGGTATCTGAGACGAGTTCTGTCCCATCAGGCCCTGTGGCTCTTTGTGTGAGGGTGTGTGTGGGAATCACATCAGCTCCTTCTGCCTTACAGATGCTCATCAACCTAGGATGTGGTGACATCCTAAGGGGCCGCCCAGATGCCGAAACTATTCTAACACAAAGAGATACTTAATATACCTAACCCACCAGGCATCCCAGCTTTGCCCAGCCTACCCTGAATATCCAGAGCAGTTAGCCTCTGGCATTGGGAAGTCCTCTGGTACAAAGACCATTCTATAAGAACATATCCAGTGTCTCGTCTAATTAACCGACTACTATTTTGAAAGGGAAATGCAGAGTGAATGCTCCCCGTGTTCACCTTGGAACAGTCAACCAAAGACCAGCACAGCAGATCCAAATCCTGTAACTCCCATGTTCAGTGGCAAAGAACTTAGATGTCTCTTCCATTCCTGCTCTGTGGAGGGCATTCTCTTCTCTCTCTTGGGCTGGTTAACCCCATTTCTATAACTCTTCTTGACCGTTATCCCAAGGATCTGGCATCTCCAACATCTTGGAGTCTCCAAGGCAGTCCGGGCTCCACCTCACTCACATCGCCACACAGTGGCCTCTCCCATCCTACATGCTGTACCTGCCTGCCTCCTGTGCCACACGCCTGGCCTCAGTGGGTTCTCGTCTGTCACAGAAGATCTTATAGCCCCTCTCCTGTCCTTCTTGGTTCTACATCCAGAACCAGGTGGACAGAGCTCCAAAGGGAATCTGGAGACTGTTGGGCTTAGTCCGAATTGGGCAGATGCAGGGCAGGTATCTTGGGAAGCAGAAGACCCATAACCCTGCCTCTCCTCCTGCGGCCCCTTCCCTGGCATTTGCCACAGTCCTTCAGGGCGGTGAGACTATGGAGAGTGTCGCATTGCAAAATCCAGTTACCTTTCCTCTTTTCGGGGACACCAGAGGCAAAACACGGGTTTCTTTAGCCTTATCCCGTAGCTCATTAAAGATGCCTTTGTTCACCAAAAGCTAGGTTACTAGGACTTGGTGGAATGCAAAAACAAACCACAACAAGGCAGCAAGGATTGGTGGTGTGTGTGGGAGGGAGGCAGGGGAGAATTCCAGTGTTTTGTGTGGGTAGGGGAGGGGAGGAGAGTCTCCCTTAGCCACCTTGAGAAACTCAGCTATTTTGAGCACAGTGACTGATGTTCATCCCAATCGCTAATCCAAGACTGCTCACTCTGGGCAGGGATGAGCTGGACCTTGCAGCCCGGGACAGTGTGCCTTTCAGTACACTGATCACCAGCAGTGAACCATGGGACTGCTTGAAAGAGACCCAGAGTAGCTCCATGTAAGCCTGATGTCTTGATTTTGAGGTGGGGAAGGGATGGAGGCTGCGGGTAGTAATTTCCCTGGATGTCCTGAATAGAGAAAGATGGAGAGATAGCGGTCTCCATGTTCTCTCCACCATGTCCCATCAGAGAGAGTACCTGTCATGCTGGGGAGCCTGCTTCTACTTGGGGTGGTTCTGACACTTTGGGGAAGGGACTCTGCACACACTTGCTCATTCCTGGGAGCCAGCGGCTGCTGCCAACAGGAAACATGTGTCTGTTGAATGTGGCTGGCAGGCTGCTCCAGTTTCCATGGTTACTGTGTAGGGCAGGTCAGTTAGTAGGGCTACTCAAGGGAAGCCTGCCTTTGAGGGCAGTTCTTTTGTGTGTTTTCTGGGGGTGGGGTGGGGTAGACTGGGGGTGTCCCTTTGCCAGCTGAACCCTCCATTTTGGATGGGGTAGAGACAGTGTTTGATCTGAGGAATGGGGATTTCCTATAAAAGTCCACATGACTGCCTGGCTTGGCCTTATTACCTTCCAGGTGTTTCCCTCTTAGCCTGAAGGGGGTGCTTCAAAGCACCCCAGTACCCGTCTCAAAGTTCTGCCCACTGGCCCCTTCCTTCTACTGGGATTCTATTAGAGGCTTCCTTCCCACCCACAGAAAGGCATGGTATTTAGAACACCCTAAATCTGAATTGGCTTGAAATCTCACTTACCAAGATAACAGTGAGAACCACTTCCCCAGGTCTCAACATTGTCGTGTGGCTACACGAGTGACAGGTTTTAACTACCCAGCATTATCAAATCTTTCATTTTGGGTTCCATGCGATCGGCTAACTGGTTTCTGCAGTCCAAAACTGGAGCCTCTGGTCCTTTGTTCTCTGCAAATGACACACCATTCTGGTCCTCTGTTTCTTTGCAACTAGAATAGAAGACTCATTGTAAAGAGAGTGTGGGGGAATTGATCAGTGTGGATAGGAGACATTTAAAAGCCTAACTAGGCAGTGAAGGGCGCTCTGGGAGCTCATGCAATTATCATCTTTAGGTGCAAGAATACACTATTGTAGTGCCTCTTTGGCCATTTTAGAAGGAAATTAAGACTTGAGTGCTGCTTCAGAAATGTGTGTGTGTGTGTGTGTGTGTGTGTGTGTGTGTGTGTCACTGTGTGTATGTGAGTGTGTGTCACTGTGTGTGTGTTTGTGTCACTGCGTGTGTGAGTGTGTGTCACTGTGTGTGCGCATGTGTGCACTTGCATGTAACAAAAGCAAAACGTGTTCGGGAAACTGTTACCCAATAAGATTAGCCCATTCTTAAATCCTGATGGACCAGTCGTTGGCCATTTCTTAAATGGGGAAATCACCTGGTGACAGAGCAGCGACTCTGTAGTGACCTGAAGTCATTGTTCTGTTTTTACCTGACTCTGGAGCACTGGACTTCATAATTCTATGTGCTTTATGTCCACATTGTTTGCACATTTGCTTCCAAGAATGCATGTCCAGGGCTGGCGAGATGCTTCAGTAAAGGTACTTGCCATGCAAGCCTAGTGTCATGGGTTCAAGCCCCAGAACTCACTTAAAGCTGGGAGAAGAGCAGACTTCACAGACATGTCCTCTGAGCTGTGTACACGCACCATTGCATGAACATGCCACCCCCACTCCCAACATCATAGACACACCAGAATATATATTTTTGAAGAATACATTCTCTTTTGCTGGAGATGGGGGCCAGAATTCAGAGGCTCTTTGCTGACTAATCTTACGGAGTTTCTGTGCAGGAGTGAGGATGTGCCTTTTCCTAGGCTCAGGAAATGTGTTTCCAGCCCCTTGGAGAGGTTTTTAGCCTGAAGGAGCTTGTCATTTCCTGCCAAGGGAATAATGGCGGTGAAGACTGGGCCCCTTCTGTAGTGGCTCTTACCCTGGCTAATGAGTCATCTCTGTAAAGCTTCTCTGGAGACTTACCATTTGAGCCCATCCTACAGAAATGATAGCAAATAGAAAATGCTTCCTTCTGGGTGCAAGAGATGAACCCTGAAGGACAATGTTGACCCACCAACTGGACAAACTCTGGGCTCAGCCATCTCAGAAGCCGGTTTGAGGCTTGCCTAACCATTTGATCTTTCAGGTAGACTTTTCAAGGTCCGGTAGCTCTCAGGATAGCTAAGCCAGTCTCTAGCAGAGCAAGTGTGAGGGAGGAAGCTCATGCAAGAGAAGTGAAGCCAGCTTCCCTGGCTCTCCCAAAGCCTGGAGAGCCTTCCTATCCCTGAGCCCATGTTGGACATGTCCTGGGCAGAGCCTCAGCCTCTTCTGGAGGGTATGAGGCCTGTGGCTCCCCATTCTCCCTGATCAAATATAGAAGCCGCTCACTGGACACTGGACAAACAATTCCCTATTTTTGTAGGCAGTTCTGACCTAGGCCAAAGGCCAAAACCTCTGAGGATTTGCCGCTAATCCCGTTGGATATTTCTCATAGCTCTCTCATGCCTCATCCGGTGTTGTTCCTTGCTGGAATGAATAGGTTCTGTTTCTCCCTCGTTACAAGTTTCTGCCTGGGTGAAGTTTTAGGAAGCTTCGGGACACGTTCCACTTTTGAAAGGGGTTGGAGCCACTGAAAGCTAATTCACGGGATGGCGGGAGAAGACGAGCTATGGGACAAAACCTGGGTTTGATTTTAAAACAAAACAAACGTAAAACATAGCAGAAGAGTTGAGCATCCACTGTAACTGGGAATCTGCTGCTGTCCCCTCAAGAAAGATGGAATCTACTGCTGTCCCCTCAAGGGGTCTGAGGCTCTTGCTAGGCCTCTTTCTGTAGAGTCTTCTAGAAAGACCCTCCTTAGTGGTGGTGAATGCATGGCTTGTGTGCTGAAAGGTTAGGCAGGGAAGGCAATTAAGTGAAGATGGGTAATTAAAGTGAAGAACTTAAAGGGAAGGGGGGGGAGGGGGAGGAGGAGAGCAAACAGCTGGCTCAGGAGGGAGTACTCAGTCCCCATCCTCTGTACTCAGTCCTGCGGCTGCACAGCCAGGTGGGAAGGGCATGGGCCCTTCCGGGTGTTTGCTGACAGACTTGCTAATTAAACACCAAAAGGCAATAGTGCTTTGCTAATAATGATGACTGCACCAGTGTTATCAGCTGCAAACCGACTGCCAGGAGCATCCTAATTAAAAATAAACAGCCCTGGAGGTGGGCATGGAGACTGGGATCCTGCCTGATTTCTTAGAGCTTCTAAGATTCCTCTCAGGGAAAGCCACAACCTGATCACTTACTTGCGGGCCACCTTTCCTGAAAGGAACCTCTGTCTCGCACTAGGATGGTGTGATGTGTACAACTTGCCCTGCTTCTAAAAAAGCCCTAAGTACTGGGGTGAGAAGCAAACAAAGCCACTAGGAGCAGATTGCTGTGGTGTGTTCCAGCCCTGGGAAGGGAAGGCTGCCCGGAGGGGGGGCGGGTATAACGATTTCTGCCTGGCCTCTGAATTAGGGGACAGCTAAAAGCTCAAGCACAAGCCCTCTTCTAAGAGGGGTTAGAATTTCATCAAGTCTGGTCACATGAGAATTTCTGGCACCGTGTGCATGGCAGGCTGGACACAAGCCGGCCAGAATTGAGCGAGTGGATCGTATTGGCTTCAGCCGAGGGGAAAAGTCACAGACTGGCCTGGGAGAAGGAGCCTACTCACTCCCTTGGCTGCTGGCTGTGGACAGGAGCCGCAGAGCAAGACTGGGGATCCACCATCCGATGCGCCCTTCCTTTTAACTCGAATGAAGGTGTGTGGTGTCTGGGACCGAAGACAAGATGCCTAAAGAATGCAACGCTTTCCACGCCCTCTCTGCAGCTCTATGCTGCTTCTATCACCGCAAGTCTTTCCTTGGAGTCAAGGTAGGTGTGGCTTGGGGATGTGAGCATCTCTAAATCCTTTTGGGGCCCCAAGACACTAGGTTTCTAGAGGGCACTAGAGGAAGTTTGCATTTTGCAAAATCCATTTGGTCTGGTGGATCTTCCTGAGGCCCTGGCTGTTTCCCTACCAAGAAAGTCAAAAGGGTTGTAGAGAATGGGGGCTCCCTGTCCGTGTTTGGGACAAAACTCTGTTGTTCATGACACTTTCAGGCTCCCTGGGTTGAAACTGTATGCCAAAGTAACCAAATATGACAAAGCTGTTTTTTTCCCTCTTTCTCTTTGTCTCTTTTCCTGGGTTCAGAATGAGTGTGAGGCAGCTGAGTCCCCTTGCTCTGCTTAACCTCATGGTCCATTATACGCCCACAATGTATATAATGGACAGAAACCACAAATTATCTTCTTTCCAGTTGCAGCCAGCTCCCAAAACATTTTCAGGGTTCAGAAATGTGTTTCTCTTTACCACATGCATTTGAACCTTTGTGACAAGACACCCGTGCCAGCGGCTTTTGCATAACATGTCAATAACTATGTGGGTGTCTTGAGCAATTTAAACCGAGGTCTGTGTTCTGTGTCGCCTGCCCGTGATGGACTAAGGATTAATATAAACACAGGCTTTCACCCATCTTGAGATTTGTCAGCCTTGAGAAGACTCCCACCAGCCCCAGAATAACTGCAGACCTCAACTACTCCTGGGAAATTGGAGGCTGAAAGCTCTCAAGGAATCCTTCCCACCCCGAAGCACAGCTGCGTCTCCCAAGGGACTGGGCAGCCACAGGGGGGCTGTACACTCTGTTCCTTCCTTGCCACACAAAAACTGAACCTTGGGAAAGTGGCCTGCTGGCTACGGGGAGAAAGACCGTAGAAAAGTATACAGTGGGTAAGAAGAGGATAGGCATCCTCTGCTTCTGCTGGTTGGAGTGTTCGGAGTTTCCCCCCAGCTGCTCTGCAAGTTCATTCTTTGCCTCTCTGTCAAGAGCTTTTGAGGAGAGCACCGAGGTGTGGGTTGAATGCGTTCCTCCCTGACTTACTACAGAGCTCCTGTGTCATCCCAGAGCCCAGCAGGGTGCTGGGGTTTTAGACCTAAATATGGATTGTTCTGGAATGGGGTAGATGATGTCATGCCATCAGCAATATTTTTGAGTTGTCAAAGATAGACTGGGAGGTCCCAAAGGGACTCATGCACTTCAGGGATTGGCAGTATGTGCTCCCTCGAATAGAAGCCCATCCGTGAGCCAATGGCTGTTAATTCAGATGAGCTCAGCCTTTGGTATATGAGGAGTGAATGTCTGGGTCTCAGTGGTGAGCTGTTGGGATGTCCCCAAGGCCGACACAGAAGGGGCTACGTAGTGGGTTAACTTGGATCATCTGTCCTTCTGTTTATTCTTTCTTGACCCCCCCCCCCACATGATCAGTCCTGGGGGGTGCCTCTCGGTAGAAATGACTTCCTTTCTGCCCAGGTTTCCCATCCACCCAGTTATGTTGACACTTTTATAACATGAAGAAAGGCACTGACCCACTCACCCGTCAGTCACTGTGGCTCCCTGCTGGACCCTCCAGATGAATTTCCCTGTTTTGTTTTGCTTAGCTTGTTACCTGGGAGGGAAATCTGCTTGTACTTACTTCTTAATGGTGCCAGTGTTGCCCCAACGATAACAGAGAATCATTTTATTGACTCCCACTTTAATTAGGGGGTTCAGGTCATGCTGCTCATAATTAGTTTCTGTTGCAATTAGAATTTCAAAATTAAATTGGGATTGATTGCCTGATAACAAGGCGGAAACGCTGCTCCGATTTGACCATGTATGCTACTTCCCTTGGCGTGAATGTCTCCTACCCAAAATAACACTGCGGTAGCCATGGTAACTTTCCATTTGGTCTAATCCATATCATCTCAGGAGAAAGCAGGGTGTTATTAATAGTGTTGGTTGTATGGGAAGAAAACTAAAAATATGAAAGTTCCTTGGTTGCATAGGAGACCAGTCACACAATTGTACTCTGGGAATAAGATCTTATTTGCAGAGGTCTTACAGAATTTAGCATGTAGTTAGGAGCCTCACCGACTTGTATACAAAGACCCTGGGAAGGAATGGTGTGGGAGGCCAAAGCAGAGAGAATGATCGGTGTTGAACATATATTGCTGGCCCTCATCAAGAGGAGAAAGATGTTCCAGCCAGGCTGAGTATCACAACTCTCAGATCCCAAAGCGGTTCACAGTTGGCACCCATTTCCGAAAAGGGAATCTTCAGTCTGCACAAAAAAGAAAGTCTTTTGCTTAAGCCCATCCAGTGGGAGGAAGCTGGTAACAAAGAGATTCCAGATCCATGATACCAACAAGGCACACTCAGATTCACACGTCCTTGAATGTTGAACATAACCCTGTCCATGTGCAAACATCTTGTAAGTGGGTGAGCCTGGGAATAGAGGTAAAGCAATAAAAGACAATTGAGGTGTAATTCCCGACTTCAAAGGACTTGCCACAAGAATGCTAGACCATGGCATCATTTGGATCCTTCCAGCAGGCTTTCCAATGGCTTCATTTTCCATGGGTTGTTTCCTCAGAATAAGTTCTGTGAACTGGGCAGGGTAATATTTTACCTTTTCCATAGCGGAGAGGCTGAGCCTCAGAAACAGCCTGTCCACAATCAATCTGTGGGGCACCAGGAAGGGGAGCCAGATGTTCTTGCCTTGAACCTAGCAGTCTTTCTGCAGTGCCATATTAGGATACTTGAGGTCTGAACCAAGATGCTGTCGTGTATATTAATACCTGATTTTGCGTCGCAAAATGTTGGGTAAGGGCAGTGTGAGCCTTTGTTTTAGAAAAATTTTCAAAGAGGATATTGCATGCGTGCATGCATGTGTTTAGAGGAGATACTTCTTAGAAACATTACTTTTAGTGCCTCGGGATTTGGGAGGCTGATCCTTTGGTCTATGTTACCTGGGTAGCCTAAGTGAGAGTGACACATTCTGGCAAGACAGTGACCTCATTGCCTTTGTACTGGTGCAGACGCCTTGTCCGCACAAACTGCAAAAGGTGGAAAAAGCTGTGATAAAGAATCTTTCCAAGTGACTCAGCCTCTCCTCCCGGTGGGTGCTAGTTGCTCATTTCTGCCTCCAGGCCTCACACTAAAAAGCCCAGCATAGCTTCTTTGTAAGAAGAGCCCATCGAGTACATGCCATTGGCATCTGGGAGCTGTGGGGATCTGGCTTCAGTGTCAGGACATGGCTGACAGAGGCTGGGTCCCAGTGTTTCCCAGCCAACCTCAGAGCTTAGGTCCCAGCTGAGGACTTTTTTTCATCGGAGAAACCAGAGGGGAATCAGGGACAGGGTTGGGACCCTGGGGAAATCAGTCTGGGGATTCAGCACCTGCTGAACCACAAAGTTTGACTGAGCTAAACACTGTGATGACGCTGGAGAGGTTGAAGGTGTGTGTGTGTCTGTGTGTGTGTGTGTGTGTGTGTCTGTGTCTGTGTGTGTCTGTGTGTGTGTCTGTGTCTGTGTGCGTGCGCAGAGAAAGAACATCCTAGAACTTTCAGCAGAGCGGGGAAGATTAAGGTTAGAACGGTGGAGAGGCCTCTCTGCTGTGGCCAGGGTAAGAGGTCACCAGGACACAGCAGAGCCCCCGGCCCTGCTGCTAGGGTTCAAGCCATTGCTGAGGATGGCCCAGTGCATTTTAACTGACAAGCCATTTGGATGTTCTGGCTAGAGAGGAAAGAAGTGTGTCATGGGGTTGGATGCCGCAGTGGCATCTCTGTCGTCAACTGTCATAGCCCCAGGAGCTGCTGTCGCTCTCTGGCTCTGCTCACGAGAATGTGCCGACTTACCGTCTAGCTCCTGAAACCTATAATCAGTGTGTTGATTCTTGTGACTGAGAGCTTTCCCTGGTTTCTACTGTAGATAGATGTATACTTTTATAAAGACGGTTACATGTAAAGGAATGACTCCCCCCAATCCGGGCTTCTCCCCCAGGGACTGGAGGAGCCGTAGAAGGCTCAGCTGCACCTCCCAGCTCCACACTCTCCATGTAGACCTAGAGTGTACTAGGGAAACAGGCTTGGCTTCCCACCTGGAAGAGCCCCTCCATGGCTGCCGGGGCATGGCTCCACAGCCAGTTCTCTCCATACCTATGACAGTTACGAAGAAAGGAAGAAGGAAGACAGACAGCCCAACACAGCTTATTGTGACATCCTAGAGGCTTTTAGTGCCAGCCCTGGCCAGAGAACCTCCCAGAAGAGGTAACAGGAGGGGGCCGTGTGTGTGAGGAAGAAAAAAAATCAGTCTAGAACTCTGAGTGAAAGGGAGATCAGATGGGGGAGGGTGGAGAAAAGTGGGGGGATGGTGGAGCACACAGGCTTCTGTGCTGGGAAGAGGAAGGACACCCTCCACTGAACAGTGGGGATGAGGAGTTGGGTGAAGGTTTGACGGTTGTCCTGAGTGGAGGCTGAATGTGTGGGACATAAACAGCATCTCTCCGAGCACAGGCCCCTCCAGCCTCCATCCGTTCTGTATCCTTGCTCAGTTCATGCCCGTGTTCCTGTTGTCCTAGATAGACACCGCTATGTGGTTTCTTTCTCGGAAGTAGCAGTCAGGGCCACCCAGCAGGGTCTCTTCTGCCTTCCCCCTCCACCACACTCTTCCCTCAACTCCGGCTCTTTTCCACGCCCTCACTTCATTCCTGCAGCTTGTGAGGATGAAGTCCCTGTGCTGACCCAGGCCTGTCTGTCACCCATGCTCCCTAAGAGCCCTCTGGCCTCGGTCCCTCCTCGCTGTGTGACACTTCAGCATTTCCTCCAATTTTCTCTCTTAGCTTAGAAACGTTCTCTGGTCTCCCCCATTCCAAAAGCCATCCCCGCTTCCTCACATGTCCTGCTCAGCCCCCTTTCCCAATGACCTGCACACGATCAAATCCAGTGGGTGCTGTCTTAACTGATCGATTGGAACTCCCTGCTGCGCTTGACATTGACAATTACGTTTTCCAGGAACTGCTCTTCCAACCCCCAAGAGACCGCACCCTCCTTGATCTCCTGGGTCTTTCTTAGCCGGGCGCACACTGTCCACTTGGGTTTCTTTCTAGTATGCCTCTTCAAAACCAATATCCCCAGCTTCCTTCTCCTGCTGGATTCTGTCTCTGAGGTGGGAGCTGAGCTAGGTTCTTCTAATCCATGGAGGGTCCCGTGGTGTGTGTCTAGTCAGCCTGTGAACAACCCCATGCAGATACCACACCAGCACCCCGGACTCTACACCTTCTTCCGAAAGCCTGTTCGCCTCACTGTTGTGTTTCTATATTGGCTGTTGGTGACTCATGCATCCTTTCGGGACACTTACACGTCTTCCCTTATTCACTTTCCTTGTGTAATCAATCACCAAGGCTTCACAGTAGCACCTAAACATAGCTCTCCTTGGTTTCTCCCCTTCTGTTTCCTCTACCACTGTGTTAATTCAGGCCTCATTATCTCTTGCCAGATTTCCTCACTAACTTCCCAACTGGTCTCCTAAGCCTTCACAGAACGTTGTCATTTCCAGAGGGGGCGGTGCGTTCCCAAATTTGAACAAATCTAAGTGCTAGATTCTACAGGGTCCCATCTTACTTGACTCAAAAATCACTGCAGATTCAACATTGAATCCAGAATATCTGACCTGTCATCTTGGGACATACTAGCCTCGTGAACTCTGAGATGCTTCAAGCAGCCCTCAGGGGCCCCTAAGTGTTCTTTTGTACAGGCTAAGCGTTCCCAGTTGTATTCTCTATAGATATTCTGGATGACTTTCATTCTTGGTGCCAGGCAGCCCTCATTTCATTAAGTCTGATCAAACCATGAAACACGAGGCACCAATCATGCTTCTTCTTGTGACGTACAAAGACTCTCATTAGCTATTAGCTCCCAGGCACAGTGTGCAGCTCCGTGGGATCTTAGTTGCATTGTGTTGAGTGTCCTGTCCATGTGAAAATCCTAGTTCTCTGTTTCTTTTCCCAGAACTGAGTGTGGTGTTATGTCTTTAAAACAGCTCAGCAAACAAGATTGGTGGGTGTCAAGTGGCATGATCTCCTCTGGGAAACATACCTTTGAAGTGATCAGTGAGTCACACATTGGAAGTAGTGGAGTTGCTTCTGAGCCTAAACCCATCTTGTGACGAGCAGTTTGGTTCTACTGAAAGCCTACCATGTACTCAGTACTGACATGTTATGTTCTATCCCAGATCGGAGTTCTAAGACATGGTTAGTCATGGTTCTATTTTGGAGAGACAATTTGAAAGTCGTTTATTTCATGTCCCACACTAGAAGACTATCTTTCCCTTTTCCTCTCTGTGTGTTGGCACGTCTCAGCTTTGCTTCTAATTACATCTCCCAGTGCCTTTCAACTGTGATATATTTCATTGATTCATCAAAACTCCATCCATTCAAGATGAATTAAGAAAAGGATGGTGTTAGAATTAAGTTGATTTTGATTTTCTGACATTCCTTATTGAAGGGCAAATAGGACATCTATTTTGGTTAAAAGCTATGTTGCAACTCATTTATAATTTACAGTAAGATGTTAAATCAATGAGGTTAAATTACCAGTGATCAAAAATTCTGGCTCAGATCTTATACTGTGAATTCTGGTCATCTGGTCTTCAAACCCTCTTGCCATGGCCCACCTCAACCCCACAGTCTGTTTTCATTCTCTGTAGACCTTTATTAAACACTGCTGTTTCTGAATGCAAATCACACTGAACAGTGATTGATGTCTCACTTCTGCTGTCTTTCAGCACACATGTCAACCCTGTATGAGAGAAAAGTATTATGGGAGTCTCTTGAGGACATAGTGAAAGGGACCAAACTGATTTAGAGGAGTTTTGTAAGCCAAGCTAGTACTCAGCTTTTATTTCAAGCCCATCATGTCATCAGCCCATTAAATGATTAAGTGTAACCAAATGACCTTTGACCATAAATGTGGCTGGCACTCTGGATTTCTCCATGGGAATCAGAACGCAGGGCTGCCTCACGGAGTGATTCAGGTGTCGACTCCACTTGAGGCTGCTCCTGAAACCATCATCTAAATTTGATGTAGATAGAAGGTCCCCACCCTGGCTGGAGCAGAGCAGTGTGTTAACAAACGGCCTATTGAAAATCTCTTAGTTTATTGGTTCGCAGACACAGGTGAGACACCCGCCACCTTGGAGCTGAGCTCTGAGTGGCCCAGGGTAAATAACACTTTGTCAAAAGTAAGCCACGCTTTGGCATGCCTTTAGGGGCCAAGGTGGAAGGAAACCTTAGAGCAGATGGATTGTGAGCAGCTTCTCCAGTGCCTAGAAGAAACAAGCTGTGTTTGGCTCCTTTGGGTTTGCTGCATTTTCTAAAGCTTAGCTGCTCCAGTCTTCAGTCTGAAATCAGTCTCCTTCAGTTTGGAGGAAAAAAAAAAAAAAAAAAAAAAAAAAGGCTGTCCAGTCCCTTGATGTTTCATGAAAATAAAACTGAGCAGAGAAAGCAATAGCTTCCTGACCCTGCAGGGTGGGAACGCATAGAGGAGACCTTGCCCAGAGGATGAGTGCGGATGAAAGGCAGAGGCAGTCTAGCATCAAAGGGAGCCGTGGGCTCCCATCAGAGTGACTCTAATGTAATTAGTTTGGATGTAGGATTAAGTTCCTGCTTGCAGGGTGCTCTACTTCAAAACGCCAATCCACAAAAATTGCAATTAAATTAGTCTCTTTAGTCCGCACACGGGAGCAGGAGAATTTTAATGAGGGTTTTCTCGGAACCTTGACAAGCAGAGAGCTCTGTAGAGGGCCTCTTCTTGGTTCCATTCATGGTGTCTGAGCCTCTTTGATAAGGGTTTGATAAGTTTGGGTAATGAATAATCTCTTGGACTTGGGCTCTCTGGAGGTTCTGATGGTTTTCCTGTCTGCAAGAGCATCTGATGGGCCTTGTAATCACCGTTCGTCTGCCAAAGGGAAAACCACGTACAGCATCTTCATTTAACTGAAAATTGCAAATCAGTTTTTAATGGTACTGGAGTGGGACTCTGCTCTGCGGGGTGATAAATTGCATAGGTTGAATTACAAAATGGGGAAATGGATGAGAGCCTGTCTGCAGAATCTGTCCAAGATGATGGAATTTTTCAAGGATTCGGAGGAGCAAGCAATGTCGTCCAGGTGCTTAAACATTAGCAGCGTATTAGTGAAAACAGGTCTTGAAAACTTGCTGAGGTTTTTAGAATCTCTTCCCTATTGATCCCTTTCTCTGAAGAAGCTAAAAACCTCCACTGATCTCATAAAACAGAGACTCTGGGGGCCTCTGAAGCACCACTGGCCAGTTTTCAAATGCCTTGTCTCCTCAAAGAGACAGTGGCCACTTCCAGGCATGGCGTCCTTCTACCATGCCATTTGTACCTTTCTCGAATCCAGGCAGGGCGAGGGCAGAACCAACAGGCACACTCTGGGGCCTGGGTTTTAGGTAAAGGCAGTTGAGCCAAAGACTATCAAAGAGACCTCCTGTTTGTTTCTGCAGACTCAGAGCCAGCAGGGTGACGTGCATGAGTTAGGAAGCACTACAGAGCAATTGAGGGAGGATCAGGAAGAAAGGATCAAAAGCAGGGGGCCTAGGTAAAGCCAGAGGTGCTCATCACCCAGTGTTCAGCACCCAGAGGGTAACAGGGCCACAGGGATAGGCTCATAGGGTGCCCTTGGTGACTTACAATAAGGCACCCTTTCCTTAAGACCCTTCATTGCCATCTGCCTGGCAATGGTTACAATCAGTAGACAACTCTACCCTGGCCCCATGACCAGCACATGCTTCATTACAACTGTACTGCCCACATCTGGAACCATTGGCCAAGCCACCATGTGCCCATTGGACTAGAAGAGGCAGGGATGCTCTGGAGGCTTTCTGTACTAAATAGGAATGTAAATTTTGAATTTTTGTTTTCCTCTTTGGATTTTTCTTTCCAGAGTTAATTGTTGATTTAAGTAAAACCTTTGGCATTTTGATCACCATTATGAACATAAGAAACTTCTCTCTTAGCCTGTATGCGCACCTAGTTTAAAAGTGGGAGCGGGGAATTCATAGCTTCCATGATTTATCTTTGGGTTTTTATTTCTTTAGGGGGGTGGGGTAGGTATGCACATGCCATGGCACATGTGTGGAGGTTAGAGAACAATTTGGGGGTATGAGTTCTCCCCTTCTACCACTTGCTCCAGGGGTCAAACTCAAGTCCTCAGGGTCAGTGATATACTTTCCCCTGGAGCCTTGCTGGAGCTCTCCCTTGCTGAGATACAATAAAGTATTTTTAGGTAAGCCACAAAGGCAGCGGGTGACCACAGGAGGTAAAACAAAACTGACACACTGTCGCAAATATACACTGTCACAAGTGCTGTCTCATTCTTTCTGTTCAACTTCAGATTGATACATCCAAGGGCTTGAACTAAAAGTTGCTGGTCCTGACATCTATAGAGAACTAGATCTCTTTTGGCTGTGGGTAGAGTTAAGGGTTATGGAAGTAGTTGAGATGTATTTGTTTGGGGGAGTTTATGATCCATTCAGGCAGGGTTTTGATTGTAAAAGACCATCTGAGTCTTTAAAAGTCATTTATGGGGCTGGAGAGATGGCTCAGCTGTTAGAAGCTAGGCTCACAACTAAGTCAAAGTTTATGTGTCTACTTTGGAATTTGGCTTTAAACTTGGCCAGTTTGAAATTCAACAAAAGAAGGGGTTCAGAAGAGCTCGGTTTCTGAATTCTACAAGGAACAGGATGCTTAGGTGGGGTTCTTGCAAGATGATCACAAAGGCAGCCCATTTCAGAGTGATTTGTGGGTTGGCTATCCAAGACACACGTTTGGGGAGGGTTTAACTCTTTTCCATATGTTTAAGACATTTATCAGGGATAGTGATGTTTTTTTCATGTCACAATGGGTCTTGTCAGAGTTCAGAGACTCTGAGATGGGAGTTTGTCATTTTGAATCCCTGCACCAGCTTGGGTGGCCCAGCACAACATCCACCATGCCACAGGATCCCTACCTGAGCTCCAGGGAGGACAGATTTCACTTAGAAATTAGACCAATTTTACACGATGAGCTAGAACTCCAGCCAGACTTAAAAATTTGTGAGCATAATTTCTGGGTAAGATTTCTTTAAAAAAAAACCTGGCCTATGGAGTTGTTTGGTACAACTGGATAAGAGGCCTGCACTGTTGTTGATGTCTCCCTTAATCTAATAAACTGTTCCAAGGCTGAAGAAAGGAAGCTTTTGTGTGAGCTCCCTAATGGCATCCTGGGTGTAGTGGCCAGATATTCCGAAGCAGAACAGAAAATCCCAGACGCCTGCCTGCTTGTGTGTTCTCCATCTTCTCCTCTCTTCCCACCTCTCCCTCCCCTCTCTTCCTGCATGAAGTTTCTTCTTCTTTGTTTCTAGTCATTTAATTTCCAGCCTTGATCATAAAATGAATGAATGACAAGAAATTTATCTGACTTGTGAAAATTCAGTAAGATTTTTTCTGGTTTTGTTTCCAACTAAATGTTCAAGGCCCCAGAGAAGGCATACTTTATACAAGGAGCTCTCTCAGTTTTGCACACATCTCGAAACTTTCTTACACTCCTGTGAGAGGCTCTGCCATCTTTGTGTCTGTGGCCTATGAGTCATCTGGGGCCGACTGGATATATGTATTAAGGTTGAAATCTGTGAGTCAGGGTGCTTATCACCGAGGATGGCTTCTTATAAGGGACCAGCTTCGTCTGCCTAGACAGAACATTTACTGACCCCTCCCCAGGTCCCAAGAATTGCTGGCTTTGAACTTGAACAAACAGACTAAACAAAGTTGTGTCTAAATAGAGATTAAATTGTCTAACAGCTGGTTTTTATTTTTTAATTCCATTAGAACTAATTTCTCAGAGGCCAGAGAGATGTCTCAGTGGGTAAAGGCGCTTGCTGCCAAGCCTAACAACTTGAATTTGATCTCCAGAACCCACATGGTGAGAGGAGAGACCAAATTATCCTCTGATCGCCCCCTGCTCATCGGTCAATCAAACAATCTATCAATGTAATCGAAATATATTTTAATAATTTCTTCAGGACAGATCACTAAAACCTCCTGGTGGATTTTATTCATAGATTCTGTTCTAATTTTTTTGGTAAAAAGGAACTTTTCATGTCTGTTGCTAAGAATTGTCTTTGAAAGAAGTTTCTGGTTCCACATTGGTTCAAGCAAGTGTCTGCCTGTGCCTCCTCCGGAACTGGGTTCTCTGTGAGTATTAGGTTGTTCTATGAGGTGAGAATTCTCAACTCCTGGGTGCCAGAAAAAAGTTCACATGCCTAAGGTCACTTGTCTTTGACTGGCCTACAAAGTCTCCACACTCGGTGACAGAAAAGCCACCCTGAGGAAGGTGAGCAGATGAGCACCATTCCTGTGTCTGTCAGAGTGCCTGCCTGGGCTCAGCTGTGTGCGAGGCTCTGGGCTAGCCACCTCTGGGACCCAAAGGCAAAAGAGGCCTGGCCGGCCATCTTCCGTCAGGATTAATATCCTGAGGGTCTTTCTTACTGCTGCTTACAGTCTTTGAGTGGACTCTTCCACCTTAGATAGTTAGCTTAAGCTCCAAGCCCTTCCTAAGCCTTGTCTAGCTCCCCTCCGGCTGCTCCCCAGCCCCCTCCTGAACTCCAGCCAGGATGCACAGTCAGCATGTCAGTCTGTGTCAGTCTGTCTTTCCATCCACACTGCTGAAGCACAAAGGGGAGCCATGGAGGACAGTGTACTCGGGGAGCCATGGAACAGGGGTCCTACATGAAGGTAGCAATAGCAGGTTATTTGGGGGCCTTATGGGAGGAAGCTGGGTTTCATCTGTAGGTGACTGTGAGCCCTGGGAGACATGTCCAATATTTCCAAGGCCTCAATAACCTGTAGACCCGAGGAAGAGCCTGAACATTTTTACGCAAACGTGTGGGCTCTCAGACCTCCGCTTGGCTGCGCATGCCCATCTTCTCCATCCCTAGCCCTCTGCCGCTACCCTCAGTGTTCATGACCCTTTCGTGAGGTGGGTCTCCTGACAAGTTCAGAGCTGAGCCCAGCAGACCAGCAGGTTCAGTGTATGGCAAGGCTGTGGTTCAGCTTGTGGAACTGTGTGGAGAACAGGACAGGGCAGGATGGGGGTATGGGCCCCTGGCCCTCACGGACAGGAGCCCTAGGACAGGGGTTGCTTTGCATTAGAAACCCATGAATTAGGGCGTGAGACGGAAAGACATTCAGGAACTCATGCCTCCTTAACCCGGCGCAACTGTGACTAAAACCTCTTGATAAAATGAGTCCTGTGTCACTGCGGGCGGCAGGTTGTAGGGCTGAAGACAGGAGGTGGAGAAATCATAGGAAGTGGCTACTATAGATGTCTCAGAACGGGAATTGAATTCAAATGGGAAGCAAATCAGGGATTGTTTTTCATTAACAAAAGGTAGTTCTGAGGGTGATTGCGGATATGAGGTCAGAGGAGATGCCAGTGGCCAGGAGTGAGTGGGTTTATCCCTCATGGACCTCAGAGCCTGCCACTCACTGTAAGGGTGGAAACGGAGCCTTGAACATTCAGACTTGACGGCACTGGCCTTGTGCGTCCGAGCCCTGCTCCACCCAGCCTTCTGCCCATGGCAATCGATTGACCCCTAAAGCACCTTTGAGTACCTGTGCCTTCCCAGGGAGAACTTTTCAATGATGTTATCCATGGAATGAAGATCTGACCCTCGGCCCCCAGTGCCAGGTCCCCTGCGTCTGGCCTGCCTTTCTTAATTAGAACTGCTTTGGTCACAGTGAGACCCAGCTCATACTGGCAAGTCAGGGGGGATTTTACTGCCTGCTAAAGGGTTTGCGCCTAGGGACTTGCATGTCACAGGGGCACCAGTCATCCCTTGTCTCTCTTTTGAGTGCTGATTTCATCCTCTCGGCCACATTGGTCCTTCTGGCAAAAACAAAACAAAACCCCCAAAACATGGAGGTGAAGTAACTACCAGGCTACAGGTTACAAGTCTCATGGCATTTTCTCCAGAGTAAAGTAGACTATCCTCTTCCAGAATGGATGAGGGGCCCTCTCCCAGGCCGACCAGTGATGGCCGGGAAGACGCGACATGCCACATGCCTGGAGTGGAGATGGAGTGGGTGGGATGGGACCGGAGGTAGGGGTGGAATGCCGGAGACACAGGTGTACATCACACCCTGTTACACCTTTGAAGGTTTCAGTCCTGTGTTCCCCAACCCAAGCCGCTAGGCCACCGTACCCCGCTGGGTACTCATTATCTCCCCTGACTGTGATGCCCAACGTATTCCTAACCCTCCTCTTTCAGTTTTGTTCTTGAGATGCAGCTCTGGTGCTCTAGCCCTTCCCTTTCACCCTCCACCCAAAGCCCTGTGGATCTGTCTTGAGAGCAGCTCCAGGCCACAGTGTTTCTCATTTGGACACAGGAGAAAACCCAAAGACAAAGAGGTGGAGTAACTCACCCAGGCTGCGGAGTGGGGAGAGGCGGGGATCATATGGCAAGGCGGTTGGTCTGTCCCCGGAGTGTGGTGTTGGACTGTTGTGTGTGTGTGTGTGTGGTCTTCCCAGAGAATGTGCCCTTCTGGATCCTCCATCCCCTGCTCACAGCCCCATGCTTGATCAGGTCCCCAAGTGGCCCTCCAGAGGGGTGCCACTACCAGTTCCTGGTGATTTGTACAACGTAAAATCCTATGGGAATGGGGAGCTTTCCTTACAGCCAGGGATAGACTTAAGCAAATAGTCATTATAATGCAGATGCTGTCTTTCTCCGCGTCTCCTGTCTCCTTCATACAAATGAGTGTCTGGGGCGTCCTGTGAGGGTTTCTGGCAGACGCCTCCTGCTTTCCCTCAGCTGCTGCCTCAGGAACTCTCATTGCCTGCGTGTCCAGGCCCATTCTTGTGCTTGACTTGAAATTTGGCTCTGGTGCTCACGCAGGAGACCCAGGGCTCAACTCCTCCCAGGCCGGAATAGCTTTTTCTTCCTTGGAGAGCTGCTGAAACATGGGTTTCCACGGTAATGGAGGTTCCCAGCGCATTCTCGGAGCTGGCTCGGAGCCTCCAAAATCTGTTTTGCAACATTTCCTGGGCTCTGGCTGTTCCAGCCCGCCAAGAGCAGACATGTCAGGTGTGGGGGCTACAGACACCCTCTTTGCACAGTTGGAGGGATAGTTATGGTTTTCAGAGCCGTGCTCAGCCAGCTAGGATCAGTTCTGGCTGAGGAACTGGGCCGTGGCAAACTGTCATTGAGCTCTCTCGGGAGGGCCGAAGAAGCTTGAAGCAGGTCCGTTCTCTTACTGCTCCCTTCCCAAACTCTAGCCTTTCTGTGCCTCGTGCGCTGGACTTCGGTATGAAGTCTGCTTATTTTACAGACCTAAGTTAATAGCATCTGGATATACTTCCCGTGACAGCTAACTTAGTGCTGATTCCTCCGCCGGCGTGTGCTCCAAGTCCTTACAGATACCCACTCGTTTGGTCCCTATTAACATCACGTGGCATATTATCCCCACTTAGCAGACAGGGAACCTAAGGCTCTAACAAAGAATTTATGTCACTTGCCCAAGACCACACAGCTGTTCAGTATTACTGTGGCCTCTGGACTGAGGTGGCCAACTGGCCCACGCTCTTAAATACTGCGCTCTAACATCTGTTAACATCAGGGTTATTAAGACACCAGTGCCAGAGCCATGGGTGGTGGTGTATGCCTGTATCCCAGCACTTGGAAGGCAGAGCTAAGAGGTATAGCACTTCAAAGCCACCCTTAGCTACACGGTGAGTTCAAGACTGGCATTAATCTTGTCTCAGACAGCAACAACAAAATGCTAGTAATTCAGATCCCCACAAAAGACATCAATTTATAGTGATTTATGAATTTTCTAGCCAGTCTTCAGTTCAGCTGGACAACTGTGGGTCTCACGCACCGTGTCCATCTGCTCACACATCAGCTCTCTGCATCTCAGCTCAGTCTCCAGTGCTGGTGGGACTTGGATGCTAATTTACACACGGGTCTGGGGTTGAGGGTAACCTTGATACAGGAGTTAGGAACTCTGCTTAAAATCAGGCAAGCTACGGGTCCTGCCTGCCTCTGCCTCTGCCCCCATTGGATTGTGGATAGTTTCAGCTTCTGGAATGAAGCTGCAGGACTCGTGGGCAGAATGCCCTTGATCCAGAGTTGAGTAGCATCCTTTCTTTGGGTGACTGAGCCCTACATAGCTGTGGTTGGCGCCAATGAGAGCCGGAGCCTCTACCAGGCCACCATCTCCTTCCCCTCCAGACAAAATGGGAGGAATACTCGGAGGTGCTCTCCTCTGGACACGCCATGGCTGCTGCACACACAAACCCACAGCCGCTGTGGTTACCTACACTAGACCCGCACAAAGTTAAGCAGGGAGGGCCAGGGGTGGTGGGTGTACCTTTAAACCCAGGGCTCGGGAGGCAGAGGAAGGCGGAGCTTTGAGTTCAAGGACAGCCTGCTCTATAGAGTGAGTTGCAGGACATCTGGGGCTACACAGAGGAAAAAACCTCTCTCTCCCCACGCCCCCCCCCCCCTCTCTCTCTCTCTCACACACACACACACACACACACACACTCCAGCACAGAGGAGGGAGGGGCTCTCAAGGCCTTACCCCTAGCTGAGGAACTATTGACGGCTGATGGCTGCTGTGGGAGAGAGAGTCACTTCTCATTGAGAGTGTGGCCCCTGGCAGGTTCCTTGTGCCCCACCCAGTGCGTGGCCCAATGCTCATGTGCATCTGGGCAGCACTAAGGGGACTCAGTGAGTAAATGAATTGGAAAGTTGGCAGGGGAACTTGGATGTGATAGTAGGGTCCTGGGGAGAGCTGGAGGGGCCAGGTAAGGGTGGATATGACCAAGAAGATGCATTGTGTCGCATACAGGTATGGATATGTCAGAGAGCGTATAAAAATAAAATAGTCGAGAGGACTGTGAGAAACAGGGAAACCAGACTTGCCTTCTAGAACGAGGTTCAGATTTGGTAGATAGCTGAAGGTGGAGCCCACAGAGAAAGCCGCACCGTTGCAGTGTGGTGAGCATGTGAGAGAGAACTGGTCCTTGAATTTTCTTCCTGTTGCTCTCCGTCTGGCAGCTGGAGAATATACATCTCAAGGAGCTGAGTTCGAGGCTAGCCTGGGCTACCCAAGACCTGTCTCCAACAACAAGTGGAAGTTTTAGAGGGTACCCACTCCCTCCAAAAACCACCCCTTACTCCTGTGGTGGCCCTAAGCGCCCGTGACATCCCTTCTTCAGTGCAAGAGACAGTACCCAGACTCCCCACAGCAGTCCATGACCGTGTTGTAAAGTCTGGCCTCCATCTCAGGCATTAGGGAAGGTCCATGTCAACACTCCCCTTTCCTCCCCTGTCTAGGTGCCTCCTTGTCACCCCTATCTCCTGCAGCACGCTGTCACAGCCTGTTTGTGAGCACAGAAGCCATGAGCAGTAATTATGGATTTTCCTCTAAGGAGTCAGGGCAAAAGTCACAGGAGAGCCAGCTGAATGGATAGTTTGGTAGCAAGTAAGAGTGCAAAGTACTTTAGAGGAAAAGTTACAGGGTAGCCAAATGCCGAGACGGGTGGGGAGGGGAACAGGGGTCTGGATGTTGGGGCCCCGTGAGGAGAACACAGTAGCAAGTAGAGGAATAGCATTTTGGGTGTGAGCAGATAAAATCTCCAAGATTACAGTGGAGCTGGCTGTACACGTTTAGATCTTCCCCATCGTCTCAGCTCAGACCTGGACGTGGGCTCAGGGTACAGCACCAGGGCTTAAGTGGGACTGCCTGTTGGGGTGACTAAAGAGCGATTGGGTTCGCAATGTGGGCTAGGCTTCAGTACAGCCACCCTGGGGGGGGAGCCCCCAAAATCATAGGGTTCATGAGCCTTCCCAGTGAAAACTGGGGACCAGGTATCCTCAAGTTGGTGTGTGGGCCCCTTGGGTATCGTGCCCCAGCTTTGTCCCAGCCTTCTGTGCTGTTGTCCCTAGCTATGGCCCCCCCCCCATAGTCTAGGCTATGTTGGGCTGCTGGCTCTCCCACATCACCCCAGAGGTCCCTTTAACTCTGCAACCCGATCTTCCTTGGCTGGACCTCAGTGCAGCACCTTATAAAAGGCAGCGAGGAACGTCATGTTTGTGTTGAATGGCGGTGGCGGCGGCGTGCACAGGTCAAAGAAAACTGCAGATGATCTGGGAGAAGAGAGAAATCCCCACAGCCAAGAGAAGCCTCGGAAGCCTCATTCCGGGACGTGTGTTCCTGCGGCATTCCTGAGTTCTTGAGGTGTTCAGGCCCTGCCTGCCTGAGGCCCTGCTGTGGGGAAAAGGTTGACAGAGTGAGTTCCTTCCCCATGAAACTTAGAGTCATCTAGCAGGAGGGGAGACAGATAATAGACAGCCATCAGCTGACAACTTGCCGTCTATACACGAGTCTTCAGATGTAGCTTTGCATAATTAATGCCAAGAGCTGCCAGTGCCAAACACTGCTGTGTGCAGCCCACAAGCGTCATAGACAGCCAGCCCTGTTCATCTTTGATATAAATTCCATTCATCAAATGTCCCTCACTAGGCATAGTGGCTCACACCTCTGATCCCAGCACTCTGCAGGCGGAATCGAAAGCATTGCTGTGATGTGGAGGCCAGTCTGGGTAACGTAGTGAGTTCTAGACCAGTCTGGGTGACAGTGTGAGACCCTGTCTCACACGAACCGAATGAACAGAACCACCTTTGAATGCCTGTCCCACGGTCACGAGAGAGGAGGAGGGTGGGAAGCGGAGGGAACGTGAAGGTCCACCCTGACATCCACCCACAGCTTGCTAGCCAGCGCCGTAAAGGGCTGCACACCCAGTTAACCCTAAATCTGATTTTGCTTTGCTTGGTGGGGGAATGTTTGGGGGAATCTTTTTGTTGTTAAGCAGTGTGTGAGGAGTAATTCTGTGGTTCTTTGAGGCATCTGGAGAGAAAGCTGGGGGACTTGGGGAAGCCCAGGGACCTGGCCTTTCCCTTCCTATGTAACATTCAGGGAGTGGTCCCCAAACCCAGGAGGGGTCACATTTAGTGTGCGTGCATAAGCGGGAGTGATTCTAAATCCAATCTGTGACCAGTGTCACCGCCTAGAAACTCTGCTGTCATTGCTGTACAATGCTCTCAAGCTATTTGGGGCGAAGGACCAGTGTTTCATTTAACAACAACAACAACAAAATGTATTCAAGCTGGGTGTCTTAGCTCAGGTTTCTGTTGCTGTGCTGAAACACCATGACTAAAGTAACTTGAGGAGGAAAGGGTTTATTTCAGCTTACACGTCCAGGTGACAGCCCCTCACTGAGGGAAGTCAAGGCAGGAACTCAAACAGGGCAGGAGCCTGGAGGCAGGAGCTGATGCAAGGCTGCGGAGGGGTGCTGCTTACCGGCTTGCTCCTCATGGTTTGCTCAGCCTGCTTTCTTGTAAAACCCAGGACTGCCAGCCCAGAGGTGGCGGGCCCACACTAGCCCTTCTCACCTCAGTCACTAATGAAGGAAATGCCCCCAGGCTTGCCTATAGCCCAGTCTTATGGAGATGCTTATTTTCAATTGCAGTTTCCTTCTCTCAGATGGCTATAGCTTGTGTCAAGCTGATTTTTAAAAAAAGACCAGCCAGCACACTGGGTATAGTGGCATATACCTGTAATCCCAGCATTTGAGAGACTGAGGCAGGAGGATTATTAATTCAAGCCCAGCCAAGGCTATAGAGATAGCAAGACCCTGTCTCAAAAAAAGGGGGTGGAGACCAGGGAGACAGATGGCGTAGCGGGTAAAGCTCTTGTCATGTAGGCGTGAGGGCCAGAGTGTGAATCCTCAGAACTCCACAAAAACAGGTTGGGTATGGTGACCAGTACGGAAGGTAGAGACTGGGAAATCCTAGAGCCAGCTGGCTAGCCAGACTAGCCAAAATTGTGAACTTTGGGTTCACCCTGCCTCAATATATAAGGTGGAGCTCAATCAAGGAAGATGCCCAGTGTCAACCACAGGAACCGACAGGCACATATGTGTACATCCGTCCACATGCAAACTCCAACATTCATATACACATAACATAGCAAAAGAGTTATCTATAACTCGTGGAGAGATGGCTCAGCGGTTAAGAGTCCTCAGCACCACAGGGGGGGGCTCAGAACCATCTGGAACTCCAGTTTCAGAGGATCTGACTCCCTCTTCTGGCTTCCAGTCATTGTATACATGTGGTACACAGACAAAAATGCGGGCAAAACACCCAGACAAATACAATTAAAATAAATAAGATCTTTTTAAAAAGAAATCTTTAAAAATTATTGTAACAGTTATATGTAACTCAGACATCTCTTATTAGATTTAAGGGTCATAAAACTGCTCCATCTGCTTAAAAGTCTTTAATAAACTAACTTAATTCTTGAACTGGAGTTTGCCTACAGCAACAAAGAAAAAGAAAAAAAGAAGACAATCAGAGCCTTTGCTACTAGTCTCAAGGACTGTGCTTTGGGCTACACTGGCCCTGAGGCCCAGGTCAGAGGCCACTGGGGAACTGCTGTCCTTCCCAGCTCCACGTTCGGGCAGTTATAAAAGAGAACCGAGGAAGCTCCCCAGGAAGAGAGCAGCCTAGCTGTGTTCCTCTGTCCCTTACACCTCTCGATCAGCTCACTGCTTTGTGAGTCCATTTCCCTGCCAGCGCGCGCAGGTGAAGACTTCATTCTGTACCTGCAGCTGGGGAAGCGAAAGGTCACGGCTAATTGTAATCCATCTCCAGTTCCCTTCCTGAATGCAGCTTTGGGTCTACGCCGCTCTGCTCGGCACAGCAGAGGACCAGCGAGGCGGTGGTCCTCTCTGGCTGGCATGGCCCGGGGAAGGTGAAGTCACTGTCCACTCTGTGTTGCAGTTCTCCAAGGAGAGGCACATTATGGACAGGACCCCCGAGAGGCTGAAAAAGGAACTGGAGGAGGAGCTGCTGCTGAGCAGCGAGGACCTGCGGAGTCACGCCTGGTACCACGGCCGGATCCCCCGACAGGTATGTGTTCTGCTCTCCTGAGGCAATGTCATACTCATGGGACTGTGGGGTCCAGCTCAAAGATCACAAAACTCGAGTACGATAACCCGACTTAACTTAGACCTTGGGAAGAGCCAAAGGTGGGACTCCAAATACATTTCCAGGTACAGAGGAAAGGCCAGCGCTCCTGGAGTCTACATACATGTGGGCAGGAGGCTGCAGCAGCAGTACCAGCTGCCGGAAGAAGGTGGATGGCTAGGGTTCAGATAATTATGCTCTTAGCCAGTGGCTAGAGCTCCCTACCACTTGACGCTTTTTTGAAGGCAGTGACTTATCTCAGATGACCAGGCAGGTGGCACAGACTGACAAAGCCACCTCTGCTCCAACTGGGCCAGCTAGTGTCCACTGACTCTCTTTCTTCTCCGCTGGGTCCTGTGACCCAAGGGTGGGCAGGAAGGGGGATTATCCCAGGGCCGACAGCTTATCTTTCATGTGCTTGTCATCCATAATGTTTTTATTTAATACTATAAGAATTGAAAAATAGACTTAAGTCTGCAGAGTTGAGGTGTACAGTCACCCATGGGTTTTTATTATAAGCATAGTCTGGCCGGTCATTACCCAAGGACAACAGAACAGGAAATGGATGAACAAGTCTAAGGAGAGTGGTGGCGTGTTTTAAAGATTGTCTTTGGTGTAACTGATCTCATTTTTTAAAATTATTACATTCATTTATTTACTGTGTGTGTGGAGTGTGCCACAGCACACGTGGAGATCAGAAGACGACTCGTGGGAATCCTTTGTCTTTCCATCATGCGAATTCCAGAGATTCGAACTCAAGTCATCAGCTTGGCAGCAAGTGCCTTTACCTGCTAAGCCAGCCCCAAATTTATTTAATTATGTAGTTAGTTATGGGGTTTTTGTTGTTTGTTTGTTTATTTGTTTGTTTGTTTGGAGACAGGGTTTTTCTGTGTAGCCCTGGCTGTCCCAGAACTTGCTCTGTAGTCCAGGTTTGGCCTTGAACTCACAGAGATCCACCTGCTTCTGCCTAGATAAGTGCTAGGATTAAAGGTGTGTGCCACCACTGCCTGCCTCAGCCCCAAATTTAACACTATCAAAGAAATAATTCTTATTGCAATCTTGATATTTGTGCGTGTGTGTGTGTGTGTGTGTGTGTGCGCATAATCTTAAAATTGATTGTAGAGGGAGCTGTAGAGAGATGGCTTAGGGGTTAAGAGCACTGACCGCTCTTCCAGAGGACCTGGGTTCAATTCCCAGCACCCACGTGGCCGCTCACAACTGTTTGTGACTCTAGTTCCAGGGGATCTGACTGACACTCATGGCAAAATACCAGTGCACATAAAATAAAAATAAATAAAAATTTAAAAAATTGATTGTGGAAAATACAGATAACAGAAAAGAAAAATTCAGCTCTTATCCCTAGTTGTCTTCCCTGGAGATAGTCACTATGAACATTTTGGTGTATATCTCTCCAGACCTCCTCATAGGAGAGCTTATGCTTTCTCTGGCCCACTTTCTCCATTTAATGATGTGCCCTGGGAATTCGCTCTGGCTGTAAAATATCCTCCTGCACCAGCGCACACTGAGTATGTGTCCATCACACACATGCAGCACAATTTATTGGGTACTTAGAGTGTTTCCCGCAGTCTGACCAACATCCTGTAAGATAACTGCCATGTTCAGACCTATAATTCTTTCTACTGGCTCAATTCTGGGAAATGGAATTTCTGTGTGAAAATGTATTTTTAAGGCAAAGATGCAATTTTAAAGTAACCATGGTAGCACACTATTCTGAGCTAGCAGAAGTATAGCGTCACTTGGATGCTAGAATATCCTAGAAAAAATTGCCATCACTGCTGTCCTTCTTAGTGCGCTAGGAGGGTGAACGCTCGGTAATGCTTCATCTGGACTGGGTAACTGAAACCTCATAGCAATGATAATAGTGTGCCAGCATTCTATCCCTTTGAAACTTTCAGCCACTCTGTAAGCAATAACATTATCTACATCTTATAGATGATGTAACTGAACCACAAAAAGCTTATGTAATTTGTCTAGGCACACATCTGGGGCAGAATGCAAACCTAGGTGGTCAGGCTCCAAAATGACTGATACTGTATAATTCTTTGCTGTAAACATCACCATCATAGTGGTTACCTATCTGGGGGTGTCCATTGTGTTACAGGCATTGCACTGGTGTTTTGCATCTTATATATGCAAATGTGTTACCTTTATAATAACTTTGTGAGATGAAGGGACCTCAAGTGACTTTTTTTCTAGCCTCCTAGCATGTCCAGAACACACCATGTCATCCCTGAGCTCATCTTGCTTTGTAGACAGGAATCTTAGGAGCATGTCTAGGCACCCAAACAGCCTCCTGCTCCTTCTCCCTTCCTTGGTTAGAAGGAAAGTCAGACCCACAGGGCACACAGTCTCATTTCTTCCTGCTGTTTTACATCCTTCAAGTCTGTGTTAATGTCATGTTCTTGTGACATCTTCCTGACCACCCTCATTTGAAAGATAACCCTCCCAAGCACCCTGTCTCCCTTCTAAAGTTTTCTTTTCCTTCACGACATCTGACACATACCAGTGGCTGTCTAAGGTAAGAGTGGCTACACGAAACATCGAAAGCCCCTGCAGAAGTACCCTTTGTCACTACTGTGTCCCCTGAGCCCGCAGTAGTGCTGGGCATGTAGAGGATGGTCAATAAATAGTTTGGGTGTTTGTTTTTGAGAGAGGGCTGACCTCAGCTGTATTATGTATCCCAGGCTGGCCTCAGACTGACAGTCCTGTTTTAGTCTCCTGAGCACTGGGATTACAGTTGCACATGGCCATACCCAGCTAGTCAATACTTCCTGGGTGACATTTCACAGACTATAAAGACAGAAGGAGCACTAGGAGATGGCTCAGCTGGTAAAATGGCCATCGTGTAAGGATAAGGATCAGATCCCAGAACCCACATAAAAAAAGAGAGAACAAGGGGAGGGAGGGAGGGAGGGAGACAGACAAAAAAAGGAAAGCCAGATGTGGTAACACATGCAATGGGGAGACAGAAGCAGATCCCTGGCTTGCTGGCCAGCTAGCCTAGTCTACTTGGAGAGTTCCAGGCCAGTGGGAGGCCCTGTCTCAAGAAAAGATGGATTGTGCCTAAGGACTGGCACCCAAGGTTATCCTCTGGTCTCTGCACAGATGCACACACATGCGCCCACACAGAAAGAAGAGTCATAGCAGCACTGACTTCTGTTAAGTTTTGGAGAGAACATGTTTGCCTTTCCTGCACCTCATTCCCCGTTTCATCTACAGGTATCTGAAAACCTCGTGCAGCGAGATGGTGATTTCCTGGTTCGTGACTCCCTGTCTAGTCCAGGAAACTTTGTCCTGACCTGTCAGTGGAAGAACCTCCCTCAGCACTTTAAGATCAACCGGACTGTTCTGCGGCTCAGTGAGGCCTACAGCCGTGTGCAGTTCCAGTTCGAGATGGAGAGCTTTGACTCCATCCCCGGTTTGGTGCGCTGCTACGTGGGCAACCGGCGGCCCATCTCCCAGCAGAGCGGTGCCATCATCTTCCAGCCCATCAACAGGACAGTGCCCCTCTGGTGTCTGGAGGAGCGTTACGGCACCTCACCCGGCTGTGGCCGGGAAGGCAGCTTTGCGGATGGAAGGCCAGATATGGCTAAGAGGCTGAGCCTCACCACGGGTAGCATCCAGGCTCGGGAACACAGCTTGCCCCGGGGAAACCTCCTCAGGTAGGTCTGAGGGGTGCTGGGGGCCCAGCTTAGGCCAAGGAGAGTAGAGGATACTCCTACACTCACTGTGAGTGGACAGCTGTTACGAGATGTGCATGATTAGTTCCTAGTTAAGAGCGTGAAAAGCAGATGGTGGAGCCGGGTGTGTAATGCATGCCTTTCATCTCAGGCTGAAGTGGGGAGACTGTCCCAAGTCCAAGGACTTGCTAGTAGGTTACAGAATGAAACCCCATTTCAAAAACAAAAATAGCAACAAGAGGCATGGAGGCTGAGCAGGGGAGAGGTTGCTCTGAAGGCAAGGGGGATGTTTGGAGGACACTGCCAGAGGAGCCTGGAGGGTTGATTGGTCAGTCTAGGACAGAGGGCCTATGTAAAGGAAGGATGGGGAAGGGGGAAAACCCTAGCTAATGCTGGAGGCCTTTGTGCCAGGCTAAAGGGTTACAAAAGCTTGGTATGGTGAACAAATCCTAAACCAGAACTGGGTAGCAGTAGACATACACTGAAGAGAGAGACTGAATGAAGCAAGAAAGTCAGTTAGGGTTTCAGGCTGGAAGGGAGAGAAAGAGAGAGAAGCTAGGCTTCTGGGATCTTTGAGGTTGGAGGGAGACTGAGAAGACCACCTAGGCAATTTACCAGTGACTTTGGGGAGAGAGGTATGCCTCGGAGGAAAAAGTTATTTCATCTGAGCAGGGACTGTGGACATGATGGTGTCAGCATCCAGCAGGGGTCAGTGTTGAGGTCTTGGACTGGTAGTGTGGAAAAGGGTTGACTTGAAGGGAAAGGAGGATTTGAAGGACTGGAGGTGTGGAGGACTTGCCCCTGTGCGGGTGTGCCCTGGGCCTCCCAGTTGTCACTTGGTGACCTGCCGGCCACTCTGCTTCTAACTCAGTTGGAGGTCATCTGTGGGTGCTCCAAGCACAGCCAGGAAGATGGGTATGACAGCCACCTGCTCTGTGCCCCTGGGAATGAATAGAAACATTCGGAGACTAGGGCAGGAAAGGGCTGAGAGGAGAGCTCTGTATCTGTATAGCTCTGGCTTCCAGAGCCGAGAATCCTTCACAGATCCAGCTGCCAGAGCAGGCGGGAGGAAAGAGGCTGGGATGTAGCCTGATTCCGTATCATGCCGCAGCCCTGCCCTGCCTCCACTCCTGGCTGCTGAGCTCCCATGTAGAAGTGGACGTGTCCATTCTCCTCTCTGCATTTCTGCCTGGGCCAGGGGAAAATGTAAACTGTAATTTCCTCACGGCAACACGCCTCATGCAATACAGGACTATGTGAGTAACAGAAATTACAGCTGTTTTCCCTGGTTCACATGAGTCAGCAGCTGACTCAGAACCTGTGGCTCCATGCTGGCTCCATGGGGCTAGCTGTGCAACCCCGGGCAGAGACCTTAGCTTCTCTGGGAGTCCCTTTCTCCATCGGGAAGCATGGGACTTGCGAGGGTTAAATGGCGTGAGAAATGGAAAGTGTGTTTACTTTCAGTAGGTGCTAATGTTCCTGGTAGCTGTTATTATCCGCAGGGGGAGGCAAAAGTCAGACTTGGGTGTAAGCAGGGAGGCAGGGATGGATATCCGAGATGCTGTTCTGATTGTTCTCTGGAATGTAGAGGCTCTGCTACAGCCTCCCCTTGGCAGCAGCCCACACACTCCAGGTGGAGGGAGGGTGACCTCAGCATGACCAGTGGCCTTAGTGGGCTTGTCACCCTGCCCTGCTGCCCTTCAGTGGCTTCCCCACGTCAGCTTTGGCCCACTGCCACCTGCCCTGATATTGGCCATGCTTCTTGGCTGGCCGCCTCAGGCCCTGGGCAAAAAGGTGTGTATTCTCGGGCAGGTTGCATACCACCCGTCCAGCCGCTCTGGGCCTCCTTGGAATGTGATTGTTTGATCGTTGATCATGGTGGACACGGCTCAAATATCATTTCTCAGAAGCCATTCCCTTTTGGAATTTGCCCCGTCTTGACTTACTTATCTTTGAGAGGTTGCTTGAAGTTTGTTTTGTTTCCCAAAGGTAGGGCAGATCTGGTTTGTGTGAGCTTGGTTTATGCTGGGGCGGGGGTGGGGTCGGGTTGGGGGTGGGAGATCTGTTTCCTGCAGCCTGGCTGGTCCCTCCTCTAGTGAGAGAATCTAGTCTCCTGCTGAGTGTAATTAGAACAAGCTCCGCTGTGAATCGCTGTGAATCGGAAAGGACGGAGGGAGTGGCCGTGAAAGTGATTGAGTTCCGCTCTACCTTGCCCCTGTGCAGGTGTGCCCTGGGCCTCCCAGTTGCCCTTTGGTGACCATGCTGGCCACTCTGCTTCTAATTCAGCAGCTGGAGGTCACCTGTGGGTGCCCCAGGCACAGCCAGGAAGATGGGTATGACAGCCACCCCGTGGGATCTGCAGATGATTTTGGGGTAGGGAGGAAGGAGTGGTGACATGGAGTAGCCTCCCGCTTCCTTCCAGCTGACATTGATCCATCGTGGAAAAGGCATGTTAGTTAAATAAGTCATTTCCCCAGGGAGTGAGAATCACTTCAAGCTTTTTTAAAAGTACACATTCCCATTCATCAGATTCTTCCTTGCTGACCCCAGAGGATCATGACCCATTCACCCTGTTCCTGTTCAACAGGATGGAAGGGGTGAGGAGGCCTCCTAGGACTTGGCTGCCTTGGC
This sequence comes from Peromyscus aztecus, assembly GCA_902168405.1. Lineage (NCBI taxonomy): Eukaryota > Metazoa > Chordata > Mammalia > Rodentia > Cricetidae > Peromyscus > Peromyscus aztecus. The sequence goes on along the minus strand of CABHPQ010172035.1, from coordinate 6,494 downwards.
CCTGGGGACTCAGCACACCCCATCAGTTCCTCCTCCTCTGTGGCCATTCCTCTACTGTTAGGGTATGCGCTGTGCTCATTCTGGAAGATTCCTTTCCTTAACTTTCCGTGACGTTGCCTAAAGAAGGTTTTACTACTTAATGACACGTTTGTGCCTGGTCTTTGGCTTCAGGAACAAAGAGAAGAGTGGCAGCCAGCCCGCCTGCCTGGATCATGTGCAGGACAGGAGGGCCTTAGCCCTCAAAGCCCACCAGTCGGAGACTCACCTGCCCATAGGTAGGTGTGTGGGAGTCTCAGGGAGGGGGGTGGTAGTGTGGCCCTAGCTGCCGTCGGGCTTCTCCTGCCTGAACAAGCCACGGGCTCTGGAGACTCCGTACCTGCAGCCTGGAGGGGAGGTGAGCAGAGCTGTGTAGCTGTGGCACACCAAGCTCAATGCTTTGTCATTCAAGCATTTAAGTCCCATAACCGGCCTTCAAAGTGGGCAGTTATCCTCATTTTGCAGTTGAAGAAACTGAGGAACTATTAAGGAAGAGGGTCACCTAGCATTTGCGTCCAGGTTTTTTTTTTTTTTTTTTTTTTACATTTCCAACCCTTTTGATAAGTCATGAAAGAAGAGCCTGCTCCTTAGTGCTCCCCACACCCAGCCAGCCCACCCTGTGTAGCGGTGGCTCAGCTGGTCCTAGGGCCGCTAACAGAGCAGCTGTCCACGGACACCTTGCGGCTTCTCTGCTCTTTTCATGACCGGGCGGGTGGTGGGGTGTAGGACTTGGGAAAGCCATAGCATTCAGCGTTAGTGGGACGGTTTTTCATTTCTTTCGTATGTAGCCTTCCATAGGACCACAGAGTGATCTTCCCTAGTTCCCCTTTGTAAACGGTTTCTGTGCGGCTTATCCCGGCGTGTCTGTCTACCATCCTTGCCTCTCTTGCCGAGATCCACCCGAACTTTGAGAGTGACTCAGAGCCCTTCATGCTCTGTGGCTGGAGACTTCTGTGTCTGGTGTTCACTGCCCAAGACATGTTTTCCTGTTCTGACTGTCCCAGCCTGCTGTGACCATAAACTGGTGTTACAGCCCAGCCCCTGGGGTTGAGACTCCAAGAGTGAGGTGGAGCCAGTGGAGCCCTCACAGTGTGCTAGACTGCCACAGACCAGACCTGGGATGAGAAAGTCACTGTGCTTTCTTTTGCGGCAGAGAAGGGAACCCAAGGGCACGGAGTGAGAGCTGGGAGCTGTCGCTCCTGTTTTGTTTCCTGTTCCCCCAGACAACTGCGCTTTCTCTGACCTTCTTGTCTCCCACACAGGCTGCAAGCTGCCCCCTCAGTCTTCAGGTATGGACACAAGCCCCTGCCCCAACTCCCCCGTGTTCAGGACTGGCAGTGAGCCCGCTCTGAGTCCGGCGCTGGTACGACGGTTCTCTTCAGACGCCAGGGCAGGGGAGGCGCTGAGGGGATCAGACAGCCAGCTGTGCCCCAAGCCACCCCCAAAGCCCTGCAAGGTGCCCGTCCTCAAGGTTCCCCCCTCTCCGTCTGCCTGGCTCAACTCAGAGGCCAACTACTGTGAACTGAACCCTCCTTTTTCTGTGGGCTGTGACAGGGGAGCCAAGCTTCCCTCCCATGCTCACAGCTGCCATGAGGAGCTGCTGACAGCCAAACAGAATGGGGCATCAGGTCCCCGGAACTCTGGTATCAACTACTTGATCCTCGATGGGGATGACCAAGCGAGGCCTTGGGATCCGCTAGCAGCACAGACGGACGAGGGTCAGGAGGACAAGACCACGTTTGTCCCACCTCTCGTGGAAACTGTGTCGGCATTCAGACCCAATGACTTCGAGTCCAAGCTCCTTCCTCCAGAGAACAAGCCCCTGGAAACGGCCATGCTGAAGCATGCCAAAGAACTGTTCACCAACAACGATGCCAGGGTCATCGCACAGCACATGCTGAGCGTGGACTGCAAGGTTAGTGTTGTGGGGTTGGCCCCTTCCCACAGCATGAGGCTTGTAAGGAGGTCTGCCGGGCTGTGCTCTGCCTTGCCAAGCAGACGCTTTTGTCACAGGGAAAAGCCAGAGGAAAATGCAGGTGTGGAGATTTACTTACAGGGTGGGAACCACCATCAGGACAACCTTTGCCCATCAGGAAACTGGTAAACTTCACCTTGGATAGAGGGAGGGCAGGCCTGCCCCTGAATCCAACTTGCTGGTGACCAGAGCTTCTGTGAACCCTCCTCCTCCTCCTCCTTCCTCTTCTTCCTCCTCCTCCTCCTCCTCCTCCTCCTCCTCCTCCTCCTCCTCCTTCTTCTTTCTGGTGCTTAGTTAAGAATTCCCCTCAGGCTTGTCAGAACTGGAACAGCTGGGGGTGAAGGAGTTTAGCTGAAAGCCTGGTTTCAGGAGTTGCAGGGCCCTGGCTATTTTATGCTATTATGCATTATACTTACCTATGTGCCATATTTATTTTATTACTGATACAATCTCTAGGATAATAATCTTCATCTGGATCTTTTTTTTTGTTTTTTGTCTTTTTACAAGAATTGTTTAAGTTAGAAAAATTGTAAGATGAATATTAGAAGAAAAGATAAAATCATACAAAATGCAGTTTCCTGGGCCTGAGAGATGGCTCAGCAGGTAGGTATATGTGCTGACTGCCAAGACACGACCTGAATAGTCCCCAGAATCCACATGGGTGAGAGAGAGTACCGACTCCTACAAGGTAACCACTGACCTACACACAAATCACACACGCACGCGTGCGCACACACCCCCCCACCCCCCCACACACACCCACCCACCCACCCACACGCACAGAGACAGAGACAGAGAGAGACAGACAGAGAGAGAGAGAATAAATAAATGTAATAAAAATCTCAAAACTCAGGCTGGAGAGATGGAGCAGAAGACCCTAATTTGATCTCCAGTACCCACAGGTCACTTATAACCCTATAAGTCCAGGTCCAGGGGGTCTTACTCCCTCTCTGGTGTCTGTGGGCACCAGCCACACATGTATTGTACAGACACACATGCAGGCAAAACACCCATACACATAAAATAAAATAAAAAATTAAAAACTAACTTAAAAAGTTCAGTTTCCTAATGATCACCACTGACAACACCTGGTATGTGGAATACCAGGCCCATCAGATTTGTAAATAACACTTGTTTATCATACACAGATACAGTTTCAAGCCTGTGACTCTCATTCCACATCTACACATTTCATCTTCATTTTTTTATAGGGGCAGTGACCTGTGTTCATAAGTTCTTAGTAGATCTTAGACAACGGGCATCTTGGGCTTAACCCACCTTCTCAGTATACAGTAGTTAATCATTGGGCATTTGAATGACAGAGAAGGTCTCAGTGAAATCTGAAGTCCCTTTTCATTCAGCTCAGAGAAGGCCATGAGTTTCAAAGGTTAGGATTGGTTCAAGAGCTGGATTTTCCTTCCCATGTCAGGAATCTTAGCTGGATATCTAATCTAGCAATCCCCCAGGGAGTTCTGGAGCTGATAGAGGACTCCCAAAATAACCTGAAGAACCACTAAATACCTGCTAGCTATTCTGAGTAGAAAAGGCCCTTTTCTTGAATCCAGGGCTGGAAGGGTAACTAGTTGACTTGTGTAAGTCAGCACCCATGGTTGAGGGGGTCGTCCATGCTGGCAGACAAAGGAGGGGGTGTCCCAGCTAAGCAGGCCCCAAGGGGAGAGCCGAGAAACAGGACTGCTGTGAAAGAACAGGACTTATTGACCCGGTTGGCTGGGCATCCTCCGACTGAACACACAGGTGGCCAGATAATTTGCCATCTTAAATCCTTGCCTTACTGTCCTGTGGCAAGAGGATTGAGAATTTCCGTCCCAGCAAGTCAGTCATGCTGGGCCCTGGGTCGGAGAGTTCGGCACCATGCCAGTAGGCCAGAGGTGAGAGAGATTCACACCTAGTGTGAGCCTGCCTGCCCACCCCCAACCCCTAGGAGGAAGCTCCTTGTGCACACAGGGGTCTGTATTTACAGAACAGCTCCTATTCTGGGAGCAGTGAGCCCTTGGGTGTCTAGGAGGGCTTGAATATCTAGGAGGAGGAAAAGGGGAGATGCCTGCTCACTCTTCACAGGTCTGGAACCTTCCCACTGCTTTTGACCGGCTTGAAAGGAGAGCCCAAGTCTGACGTCACCTGACAAGCATGCAGGCCTCCCTTTCCCACCCTTGTGCGATTCATCCTCCTGATGGGCCTCCTCCCATGTCTGTCTTCTGGAAGATCAGCTTCCTGGGAGTCCCCAGCAAGCAAGGAGAAACCAGCCTAGACTGCTCACCCTAGCCTCCCAGGCAAGGCTCTGTTCAGCCCTCCTCATAGTTCCCTCCACCACCCATTCCTAGCTTTTTTCCCAGGACTACCAGGCACAGCCAGTGTTTCCAACAGGGAAACTGTTTCCCACCCCAAATGTAGCAGCGATGAGACGGAGCCACCCAGGAGCCAAAAGCAGGCACGGAGCAGCATCTGGGTCCCATGTGCCCATTCCCACCCCAGCACGTAGTTCAGGCACAGCTGCTTATTATGAGCACCAGGACAGTGGGTGATTCTGAGTACACTGGAAGCTGGAGCCCATCAGGGTCCAGCACCCCCAACTCACGGGCCCCTCCCACCCACTGATGGGCACTGCTTGTTCCGCACCCACCCTGGTGGAGCACAGCCACACCTCCTGTCCTTCAATGTTGAAGTGAAATCCAGTAGTCAAAAGCTTGGCCCTTAGGGATGAATCCAAACCCCACCACTGCCCATTAGCTGCATGGCCCTCATTCTCTCCATTTGTAGGATGGAGTACCACTACCCACGTGGTCAGTGAAGACTGAGATAATATATGTGAAGCCCCAGGCATGTTGCCTGGCCAGAGTAAGCACTAGGTGTTGGTCAGTGTTACATATTCAGCATCGACTGAACAACTGCGGTCACCTCTACCCTGGACTTCTGTCTGGTGGGAATGGGTTAAGAGAGACAGTGATACAAGAACCTGGTCTACAGCAGGGCCGGGAAATGCTCCGTGCAGGAGGGGTGGACTTCCTAGGCGAGAGCTTGCAGCTAGAGATTAGGGCAGCTGAGATGAGTTTACAAGGCTCGAGAGTTGGCAAGGTGAATGCAGAAAGGTGGCTAGGAGGCACGTGTGCCAGGATTTCTGTCAAAAGCCGTGGGGAGAGAGGTTGCTCTAAACAGGATTCATTTCTGGATTAGAGAGGAGGAGGATGGGGTGGGTTGGGAAGGGCCTGATTGCCTTTGTAAGTTTCTTCTCCTGGACTCATACAGGATCTTGCTGTTATAGCACTTTTTACCATCAAGTTAGGGAAACAAACCCATGAGTCTGTGGGTGCAGGTCTGACTGTGTGCTGTGGACAGCAGAGCCAGCACAGCCAGTGACTGGGCCTGGCAATCTGATTGCATTGAGGAGGGCCAGGCCAGGGACCCACCAGGGCTCCTGCACACTGCAGTGGCCTTGGAGTGGAGTGTGGAGGAACGGGTCCAGAGACTTCACAGTGACGGCAAGGGAGACTGGGAGGGTAGAAGGAGGGCATTTATGCCACCCTGCCCTGCCAAGGTAGGGGCAGCCCACAGTAAACACTGCCTCCTCTCCTCTATAGTCCCCAGAGGACTGAGGCCCCAAGTGTGGGCTCCACATCCCTTAGTCCTCTAGCTTGGCCCTGGAAAGTACGTGCGTCCAGGAAAGGGATCTGATGATGGCTGACTTACACTTAAGTCAGAATGGAGGCTTCTTGCTCTCAGAACGGAGCCCCCAGAATGCCGACCAGTGCTTCCAGAAGAAAAGTCAGTGGTGAGTCCTTCAGTCTTATTGCGTAGAAGGTGTGGGCTACAGTGCACCCCAAAGGTACAGGGCTTAGGATCTCTAAACTCTTAGAATGGTCTAAACTCATGAAAGGCCATCATATGGAATGCCTTGCAGTGGTCAAGGTAGTACTCTCTTTCCTGAGATCTGGACAGAATTGGCCCTTTCCACATGGCCAGTGATTCACAGCTTGTATTTTCAAATAGTCATTTGAATCCTTGGCAAAGCCCTTGAGGAAGGCGAATTGAAACTGTAGTGGTGAGCTGAGAATGAAGCCTGAAAACTGTCCTGGGCATCACCACTAGACAGCCGAGTCCTCAAGCTGATCCCCCAGGGCTGACAATAGTTGCCTTGCTCGGCTGCAGAAGCTTAAGGCCAGGTTTCACATTGCTGAACATGCAGACATTTGTGTGTGTGTGTGTGGGGGGGCATATTATAAAGATCTTTGCACTGCTTGCATTCCTGGAGTGATTATGGCAGAGGACAGCCCACCAGATGAAGCACAGGAACCATCGTGTGGCAGCGACATGTCCAGACCTGGTTAGACCCACTGACACCCAGGGTCCCACTGCAGTATGTCAGTGAGCTACATGGCCCCAGTTTAGAGACATGCTGAGTCCACTGCCATGCTTCAGCATGATGTGTACCAACTAGAAATGGTCAGGTCTAATATCCAGTTCCATT